>JADWQK010000739.1:600000-799376 GCA_017933935.1 Sesamia nonagrioides | reverse complement strand
TGGTACAGTGTGAGTGAGATGGGGAGCAATCTAAAGCATAGAGAAGAAAAAGATGGCTAGTGTTTGTCGTTTGCGCTGTTAGTGTTTGTCGTTTGTTTTTACGAGTGCATCGAGAGTGACTAAAGCGAGATACAGGACTTACTTCCTTTTGTACGCTTCATTTTTAGTGCGCTAGTGACATATCTACCTTAGTTTAATATTTTATCAATGTATGTATCACGTATAATGTGTTATAATATTTTTGTAAAAAGAGTCCACATATCGAAGAATGAACCCAATCACACAAATGACGCTACCGTCAATGATTACTCATAATCAATTTAAACTCCGCACTAAACTAGGCCTACGTATTTTTTTCTCTTAGCCAATAATGTTCCACTGCTGGGCAAAGGCCTCCCTACTGTCCTTCCACCTCTCTCTGTCTAGAGCTGCAACGAACCAATATTCATTTAAGGAGTGCAGGCCATCTTGCCATCTCCATCTGAGTCTACCGCGATAACGTTTGCCATTAACCAGCACCCCTATTGCGTAACACACCATTACTATCAATTGGGATAATTTTGAAGCTTAATGCTATGGCTAATCCGAAATGGATTAGCCATAGCATATTATGTTCGAAAAATGCATCTGATCAACAACGTAAATAACGCAATGAATATTGTCGAACTGTCAAAACAAAGCCCATTCCTACTAACAGTATGTTACACAATTACCCTGCAGGACCCACTGGTTCGCTAGTTTGGTCCATTGATCGTCAATAGGCCTACACCTACTTTCTATATGTTTTTTTTAATAATTCAAAGACAAATACTTAATTTCAATAATATACTTAAGACGCTTTATGAACGGAAATAAACTTTAACGCCTGAGGTATCAAAAATAAAACAGTATTAAAGTAAACCTCAATAATTCTATTGAAACATGAAAACGAGGATTCAACCTCAATATGTGCTCAAGGTGTCGGTACTCGGTGAAGCGAAGTTAAAGGAGCAAAGTTTGCGAATTTGCCCCCGGGGCCGATCCAACTTCTCTGTTGCAATAAATAAGGATTTTAGCGACAAATTACCACACGAAAACGTTTCACCCTTTCTTCGTAAACTTGGGAACTAGCGAAAATAGGATCGCTACAGAAAGAAAACTTAACAGTATCTAGCTGGCAAACATACGAAACTTTCGAGTTTCGAATCTGTTTCAGCACTAATAAGACTTGGGCAATTCGAAATAGATTCTCTTTTTTCATTTACGATGAATATAATTTTGTACGTGTTGCTTTTAACGTAATTAAGCACCTACGGAATAAAAATTCTGCCGTTTAAATTGCTGAATGTTCATTTTGTAATAGAATATAACCGTGCGTATTTTTCCAGTTTATGAAGTTATGGAACTCTGGAAGAGCAATAGAGAAATGTTTTACACAAATTAGGTTTTTTAAACTTAGGTACTTTTAAAGCAACCGTTATATAGTAGAGGAGTTTTATCACTTTTAATAAAGGAACAGCCATTTTATCTACCTATGCAGGTTGCATGAAATGGGAAAAATGCATAGTAAATGTAATTGGAAGCTTTTAGTTTGTACCAAAAAATAAAGTATTTCTAGGAGAGAGAAGGGGTTGGAATTTTTTTTCTACGAAAGCTGCCGTATTGAGCCGCCTCCTCGTTTTGTTTTATTAGAGCATACGAGAATGATATGTAGTTATTTATTTGGAATTTCCATAGTCTGTTCTCCTATGATGATCTTTACCTGCAAATTTTTTAGAAATATGATACTTCAGGGAAAGTAATATACTTGACATTTTAAATTTGTAACACTGTCCCCTACTCTTATATACTAGGCTATGGAAAGTTTCGAACCCCCTTTGAATGATAACTATTCTCTTCGATAGATTATCTAGACTCTGGATCAAGCAGTACCAAACTACCTATAGGTATTCCTTGAAGACTAAAAAAACCTTAAAAGTACCTCTTCTCTTTAACAGCATTTCCTAACAAGTCGTCTGAGTCTCCTTCGCTTTATCCATCACAGTCGACAAAAAATCTGCCTACATCAGCCCACACAGCTTTCTAAACCGACAAGTGAATTGCAACTTTAGCGATTGAGATTTATATATCATTTTACTTTATCTGTTTTTTGTCACAATAGTTCAAGAGGTTGAATATAGGTAGCTCAGGTCATAAAGGATTTGAGGAGCATTTCGTAAGTTTACAAGCTAGCCTTATCAAGATATCGGACTCTCCATCCCTCAAAACAAAAGTAAACCAAAAAATTCGGAAAACATGTTACTTATTTACATTCAAAAGTGGGTTGGTCTACTTACCAATATATGTATCTGACTGAGTACTTACTGCCTACATTCATATTCTCATAATTGTTGAAGGATCTTTTGTCACGTGGCCAAAATCGGAACTAACACAGCCATCTTATTTTTAGGGTAGGTACCGTATGTACAAATGATAAAACGGAACCCTTATAGGATCACTCGTATCTATCTGTCTGTCCGTCTGTCAGTTGAAAGTGGGCTGTATCACTTGAGTGAAGCCGCGAGCAGTAGAGCACAGCTTTGAGACGGAACGCTCATGGTCATGGCGCGAGTCCTACTCGCACTTGTCCGATTTTTCACATTTCACAAAACAATTTTGCAGAAATGTTTACCAGCATGATTGACATTGACAAGGGGCACTCCCTTGTCAATGTCAATCATGCGCCAAAAGATTATTATAGCAGTGGACTAGGAAATTGTGGAGTAGGTAAACTTGAAGTGATACTAAAGTAACCTCGGATTATTATCATGGACTCCACTCTCTGTTTGATCTTGAATTAAATAAATAAGGTGTTCTATGCGTTTTACGGCCCCGTTTACTTTTAAGATACTCGACCCAATTATAACAGACGTATATTTATATCATAGCACAGTATAGAAGCGCTAGCAGAGGAATACATGTTTAATAGAATCGTGTTAATAGTTCACATACAGGAGCTTATAATTAAGGTTTTGCATTCAGATTCGAATTTCGAACAACTAGGTACGAATCAGGCAGTTTCGTTTCACTATCACTTTTATTTACACCCTATAGCGCTATACCTCCATTGATATATTATTAAACAGATATGATATATGCTAAGAAACTAACCGAAAAAAATGTGAGCCAACGCAGCAGAGGCACACATGCATATTTTTTATACTGCGTACATTTAACTACATTGGTACAGTGTGAATGAGATGGGGCGCACCGCGCAACTTAAGCATAAAAAAGAATAAAAACGTTTTTACAAAAAAACAACCGACTTCCAAAAACCACTACAAAGTGAAAAATAACTAATTTCGGAAGTCGGTGTCTTTGGTTTTGTATATTCGTTTTTGACACCGACTTCCGAAATTAGTTATTTTTCACTTTGTAGTGGTTTTTGGAAGTCGGTTGTTTTTTTGTAAAAAAGTTTTTATTTTACACTTTTTAATTGTTAAAAGTACTATGTATTCAGTTGCATCCGGTCAGACTGGGAGCTGACGCAAATATAGTTGGGAAACGATGTAATTTTGTTTACTTTAATTTTTACCCGTAAGTATTCCCTCAACTGCCTATGGTCTTCGCCATCAAATTTACTGCAGATCGTTATTTTAACCCAATGGGTGCAAAGGTCTCATCAATATAAATGAATTGAATCCAAATACAAGGTAGCTACTGTAAATCGTTTAGGAGTTCCTTCAACTGACCTTTGTCATCATCATCAGCTCCCTAATGACAGTCACCACCCATCTAGGTGTAAGGTTCTTGTCAATACAAATTATTCAAGCACAAACACAAGGTAGCTGTTGTGAATTGTTGCGGAGTTCCTTCGACTGTCTCCCGGCTCCATCATCAGATCTAGTCCAGACCTTTATTAAATTGTAGTGCTTTAAAATACTTAATGAAAATGCTAAGAAATGCACTAGTCGCCCCTGCAATTTTTGAAAGTTCCCCTTGTTTTCTCTGGTCTTCCACTATCAAACCCTGATATCCTTATCATGGGACCACCTTGGGAACGTATTCTTTCCAACAGAAAAACAATTATGAAAATCGGTTTATAAACGACAAAGTTATGCGCGAACAAACATAAAAAAAGCATATTAATTTGACTTGACCGTTATTCGAAGCTTATTTAATTGAGATAAGCCCTACGTTTCCCACCTTCAACGTTTCTATATATCTGTCTCTTTCTAGTACGTCACTTCCGCGTGGCAGTGGTAGGAGGCTAGAAGGCTCGCTAAGCGAGACTTGTCATCTTGATTTCATTGGCGTCTTGCACAGAGTACATTATACAGTATGTTAACTAACAGAGGGCGTTCCCGTTCACCCGAAATAGTATAGCATACATACATGCTAAAAAAAATATTTCCATTCGAAAACAAAATGTTTTAAAATTTTTTGAATATGATAATATTCAATAAAAATTTTAAATTGACATGTAAAAGAAACACACTGTACACGCGAACATGAAAGACGGCAACGTCACAATTTATTTATGAATGACGAGCCGCGTATGCGGCGGCGATCTAAGATCTAATTGATTGATGTGTGTTGGGCAATGCAACGTTAGGTAGATACTATTCCGCGCTACTATTTTGATTTAAAACAGAAGGTTTCAAATTTAGTTTCAATTATAATTTCTTTTTATTCGGATAATTTTATGCGTATTTTTCTATGCTGATATTTTTATTTTAATCTATTAATGATATATATTAACGAATTTAAGGGAACGCCCTCTGTTATTTAACATACTGTATATGCGTCTTGTTTCCCGCCGTCAACGGTCGTGTCGCTGCGACACTACCTTCAAAGTTATTTTATACTTTTTTTTTTTCTTATTTTGAAATTTTAAATATCCTAACGATTTGTATCACGAATTAATTTTAAATAAGTGAATGGAATATTCAGTATGGAAAATTCGTGTAACAATGCCGTTAGGGTTAGTAGTGATGTTCTTCCGGGCCCTTCTTCGCCACAGAAGCGGCGGGCTCGGTCGAGCAGTTCTAGTAGCTGGAATTCAAGCTGTTCCAGTTCCAGGTACGGAAATTGGCAAAACGGGTACGTAGCCTTCAACAACAAATGATTTGCAAGAGCACCAGTGAACACGTGAGTACCAATATGGATTATGATGCCGATTATATCCGGTGTTACTGAAAATCGTTATGAACAAATGCTTGATGTGGAACCTGATAATGTTAGTGTACATAAAGTTGACTTTAAAATTTTGAAACTAAGCTTTATTTCAGAACGTTAATGGTATTTTTTCTACAGGGGACTTTAGTAAGTGTTCTTCAGACTTATTACAGATCGTTTGTGGACATCGTGCTGAGATTCTCCAAATGCGGAGAGACTGTGTCATTAAACAGGCAAAGGACCCCTTGATGAAGGCATACTTATTCCACCGACATGTACCAACCTATTTAACACAGAGAAGTTTACTGCTGCTTTGGAAAAAGCTGGGGGTGTATGAAAATGTTTTTCGCCATTGCAAAAGGCTAATATATGATCTACCTCACAGGTGGATGCAAAAAAGTTTTATGGCCCTTCGCAGGGGCCTAAAAACCTAACAAAAAGCCCTCGCAGGGTTTTGCTCATACAGCTCAGACATGCCAGCACAATAATACGCATTCGCAATGTGCTAGCAGTCGACCCGCCTGCGCAAGGTGGTTGTAGCAGCGGTAACCTACCTCCGCAAGGTGGCTGTAATGCTTATGCTGCTCAATATTATTTGGTCGCACCGAGTAACCGTAATAGCTTTCGAGGCCGGTCCAATACACGACAAAATAATCAACTAAGAAATGGGCGAAAACTCGTGTCATCGCCCTCCCAGCAAAATAATGACAACAAACGATGTAAGTATTGACTTGTTCGGAGCGGTCCGTCACGCGTCACCTACAGTTTCGAGATCAATGGGAACAAATGAATGCACCAAATTACATTTTAAAAATAATAACGGGGTATCGCATACCCTTTTTGCCTGAAGCCTCCGCTTGTTCACCCAAGCGTTGTCTGAAGCAAACTAAATGTTCCGGAAAGTGCCGAAATGACATCGGTCATAAACAAAATGATAGAACAAGGAATTCTGAAAGTAGCCATTGTTTCACCAAGCTTCCTGTCATCAATGTTTCTTGTCCCCAAAGGCGACAGCTCAAATCGTCCAATATTCTTTTTAAAAATTCTGAATTCTTACATCAGAACAGATCGATTCAAGCTAATAAATACATATCGCATCCCCTATTTTCTGCAACCACAGGACTGGCTATGCAAAGTCGACCTCTCGCAGACGTATTTTCATTTACCTGTGGCTCGCAGCCACAGAAGGTTTCTGCGCTTAATTTATCGCAAAGAATTACTAGAAATGACTTGCCTACCTTTTGGTCTGAGCACAGCGCCCAAGACCTTTGCTGCGCTTACGAATTGAATAGTCCAGACGCTCAGGCAACGAGGTGTCAGGATAATAGTTTTCCTCGACGATTTCTTGATCGCTCATCAGGACGAAGACAGACTTCGGAACCACGTAAAGACTGTGGTTGACACTCTGGAAACTTTGGGTTAGCCAACCCAACGTTTCCACCAGCCGGTTGACCAGCCGGTCAACTACAAAAAGTCGATTATCACCCCGTCAAAAAGTTTAAGTGTTTCTAGGAATTCATTGGGATCCATGGTCGAACTGGAAGCGCCTTCCCGAAGAGAAACTTCCGCGACTAGCAAACAAAATTTGTCATTTGTTAGGGAAGCAACACACAACGATCAAGGAGCTCCAGAGCTTAGTTGGTCTCCTCAATTTTGCCAATTTTATAGTACCAAAAGAAAGGCTCAAGTTTCGAGCACTTCTGAACCTACTGAACGCAATCTTGAAGTCGGAAAACAGGTCAGGACACACCCTACCTCATGCTGCCATAGACAATCTGATATGATGAAGTCAGAATTGTCATCTTCCATCGGAAATACATAGGCCGTCTACGTCTCATTTCCTTACAACAGATGTAATCAGACATCGCTTGGGGAGCTCGTTTAGGCAATCTTTCTCTCTCGGGTCTGTGGTCAGAAGCCGAGAAAGATCTTCATTGCAACCAGAAAGAGATGTTGGCAATCCTACGAGTTTTAGAAGATCATTATCAGCTCCTGAATAACAAAATAGTTTTGATTCAGAGTGACAACAAGTCGGTAATCGCATATCTCCGTCGCGAGGTGGGCACCAAGTCGGCTCCTCTCCTGGATATAACCTACAAAGTTTTCCAAATATTGGAGGACTACCAAATTCACGTGATCGTCTTTTATATACCAGGTATATACAAGGCCCACGCAGATCACTTGTCGAGGTTGCGAGTGACTCCAGAGTGGCACCTGTCTGCAAAATGCACGAACAAAATATTCCTCAAGTGGGGAGTTCCATTGATCGACTTATTTGCGTCCTACCAAGCCCATATAGTGACGAATTACGTGTCGTTGGACCAAAACGACGACCAAGCCCTCTTTTGCGACGCGTTTTCCGAGACGTGGAATTACAACCTAGCTTGGGTGTTTCCTCCACCCTTTCTGATTCCCAAGGTCCTAGGTTATCTCAATCAAGCACAAGGAACGTATCTACTGGTAGTTCCACGATGGGGGCGAGTTTTTTGGCGCCCCGACATCAAGTTACGCGCTCTAGCAGTCCCATTCACGCTGTCATCATCATCATCTCAGCGTTTATTCCAGTCGCATCGTAGCTTTTTTCAGCTTTGGAGTCTGGGGTCCGCTTTATCAGTCTAACTGCTGATTTTGGCTAAACTTCGATATTTTCCATGAAGCGACTGCCGTCTGACCCCCACAACCCGAAGGCAATATCTAAGCATTGCAGTTAGAGAAATTGTTAGACTTTTGAGGGCTCCAAAAACCCGTAACGACTGCCACTAGATGTTCGCACGGCAACCTGGACCAACGGCTTAACTTGCTTTCCAAGGCATGACCAGACCAGTGCAAATATTCATATTCATGCACACAAATATTTGCACTGTGCGGGGATCGAACCCGCGCAACGGCCGCGTTCGCTACCGCTATGCCACGGAGGCTATCAGCCCCATTCACGCTGTATTACTTAGAAAAAGTTCTGACCGACACGACAACGGGACTGCCACCACCGAGAGCTCACGACATGATTCTGGAAGTTTGGAAATGTGGAGGTGGTCTGGGACGTTAACAACCTGGAATACTAGTCAAATAGAACTTCTTGTGAAGTCATGGCGTACTTCAACACGTAAAGTTTATAACGTTGCTTGGAAAAGATGGCTAGTTTGGTGCGAAACTCACCAAGTTAACCCCTCATCTCCAATAGCAAGTGATTTGGCTAGATTTTTATCTGATCTCCATTTAATTAATAATTCATCGTAGAATACTATTTTCAAATCTGTGGTCGCAAGCCTCTGCAACCCTGACTTATCCGGCCAGTTAAGCTCAAATGTTCTAGTAAAACATGTTCTAAAATCTATAGCGTTACATAAACTGGTCAACAATGTCAAGCCTCCGATTTGGAATATAAATAATCTCGCTAGTTTCTTAGAGACTAAACGTGTTGATGAAAACAATATTTATCAAGTGCAGAGACATACAGCTGCTCTTTTTCTACTATGTTCTGGTAGAAGATTCCATGATTTAACTTTGCACACAGTGACTTTGATTCGAATAATTATTCAAATCAAAATGACGTAATAGTTTTTTGGCCGGCTTTTGGATCGAAAACTGATTCTGTAGATTATAGACAATATGGTTGGAGGTTAATCTCTAATGAACATAATAAAAAATTTAGATCCAGTCAGTAGACTGCTAAGCATACGATCTCGCTTCTTGAGAATCGTAGGAATACTACAAATTGTAACAATTTGTTTATAAATATTAGAGGTGAACCTAAACCTGCATTAAAAACCCTAATTGCAAGCTGGATCAAGTAGCTTTTAGTCGAAGCTGGTATTAAGGCATCTCCTGGGAGTTTTAGATCAGTTGTAGCTTCACAAAACGGGGTCGATAATTTTCCTCTTGAGGAGATTCTTGCTAGGGGCAACTGGCGATCGCAAAATACCTTTTGCAAAAGTGTCTAGGGATCAACATATATTTTTGCAATAACTTTTCTCCTGATTGATATTAATTAAAATTTTCTTTAAGGATTCATCAAATAAAGTGTTTTCGTTTGTCACAGTAACGATAAACCAAGTCACCTTTGCATTAATAAAGAAATTTGCTATTTTCCTAATAAAGGGATATTTGACATTTGAACCACTAACACAAAAGTTCGAAAAAAAGACTGAAATAACAGTTTTCTCTAAAATTTTATTGGGTAACTTAAACAATTAATAATCCGTGTTTCTACCGCGAACACTAACAGAGGGTGAACAGGCAGTGTAATCTCAGGGATGTCAATGTTCTGCTGAAGGTGAAGTAGTCCCATCTCCAGCTCAGCAATCTTCTTCTCCACCAATGGTGCCATTTTGTCTCCATCCCTGCAAAATACATGTATTTTACTTGCATGCTTACTATACTGGCTTATTGTTATAAAAATCAGAAATTAGTTTTGTTTTATCATAAACATTAAGCGATGTGAAAAAGTTACTAAAATTGTATATAAATTAGTAAATAATAATATAATTAGTAAATAGATAGAAGTTTACATGTCTAATTTAGGTCAATATTAACTGACATTATTCATGAAGCCATAGGTATAATACATACACTTGATACTAAAATAATTTCCTTACCTGTCTGCCCTACCACTCTCTTTCACATAACTCTTAAAGAATGGAGCCATAGTTTTGTTGATGAAAGCATGCAGAGTCTCATAGGGGGAGCCATCAGACAAGTTAATTAGTCGCAGCTGACTATGGATAGACTTGTCAGCTTCAATGACAGCTCCACGCTTGATGCAGACGAAGGCTGCCACTCGAGATGATGAGAAGACCACCTGCAGATAATAAACATTTGCTTATAACCCGAAAAATATAATGTTATTTTAGTTAAGGTGGTACTTGTGGGGTGGGAATATTCATGTGTGGTCTATTTTGTTACTTACCTCATTGCTGATCTGATAAGTAACAGCCTCCTTTTCCTCTTCACCTTCTGTTGGTTGTTCACTGTCATCTTCTAAACATAAAAAAAAGATTTATTAAATTGTATTTATATTGAGTTAACAAAATGATGTAACTAAGAAAATATAAACAAAAGATTAAAGTAGGTGTTAAGTATGGTACCTATACATACTCTTTGTTTATCATGGTTCTATGTTTAGTTGATGGTCTGTCGTCTGCTGTTCTAATTGTATTATATATTTTTTCGTAACCTCTAAAATATATTTCTTTGAATATTTAAAACTATTCCGCTTATTATTTTCTCTGAACAAGTTCTTAAACAACGATCAGAACTTTACATGGTAGCAGAGCGTGCAGTTCAAGAAAATAAAAATATGTAAGTACCCAAATCATACAAAATGTCGAGTGTTAAAATTGAATCACTTACAAAAGACAACTACGATACGTGGGTAATTAAAGCGGAAGCCGTCTTAGTAAGACAAAAATTATGGAGATATATTGAGACTCCCTTGTCGCCAAATGCAACTGCCGACGAAAAAGATAAGGACAGAATAGCAAAATCTGAGCTTATACTTATTATTGCTCCAACTGAGCTTAAGCAAATTAAAAACTGCGGCACTGCCAAAGACGTTTGGGACAAACTGAAAAAACTTATGCCAGTAAGGGACCTGCACGTAAGGCCTCTCTCTTAAAACAATTAATATTAACAAAACTTGAAGGACAAGATGTGCATAGTCACCTCAACAAGTTTCTGGATGTCGTGGACAAACTGGCTGACATGGACGTCGTTATACACAACGACTTGTTGACAATTATGATGTTATACAGTCTCTCTCGTGAATATGAGAACTTCAGAATTGCTATAGAAACGCGTGATATTCTTCCAACGCCAGAAGAGCTTAAAACAAAAATATTTGAAGAATTTGAAGCACGTCATAATCAAACTATGACCTATACCAATGAACCTGAGTCCTCATATGAAGAAGAAGCATTATACGCGTCCTGTAGAATTTGCAAACGAAGAGGTAATATCTTCAAACGCAAGAATCACAAAATCTGTACAAATTGTTGGAAGAAAAACAATGAGAAGTCTAAGAAACAAAACACAGATTCTCACAAGAACAATTTTGCTACACAGTGCCTTCTTACACGCAACAAAGAGCCTGAGAACAGCATTTGGGTCCTGGACAGTGGCTGTACATCGCTTAAGACCCATCAAAGAAACTTATTTAAAAATATAGAGAAAATTTCCAGAAAACTCAACTTTGCAACTGAAGGTTATACTGCAGAGATTAAAGGAAAAGGTACAGTTTCTTTCATATCTAAAAATGGAAATAGTGACGCACTCACACACCTGAAGGACACACTTTATGTTCCTAGTCTTTGTACGAACCTGTTGTCTGTTAGCAAGATGACAAATGCCGGTTGTTCGGTTCTCTTCACCAAGAACAAAGCGACAGTGAACAACCCAAACGCAGGAATAACTCTCATTGCTCACAAACAAGAAGATGGACTCTACTACATCAAACCAAGCAAACATGAGTGCAACAATCTGGCTAACGATAAAGATGTCGAAACTTCGACACCAAGAAAGAAAATGGACTCGTCAGACATCTATGTTTGGCATAGAAAACTTGGGCACATGAACGCTAAAGATTTAAAACTTGCACTACAAAATCAAAATCTACTTGGTTTAAATTTTAATCCATCAGAAACTCTTGGAGAATGCGAAACCTGTATTCTAGCAAAAATGCATCGAGTACCAGCTCCCCGTGAGAAAACTGCTCAACGAACATCTGAACTTCTAGAAATCGTTCATACCGACGTTTGTGGACCTATTCGAACGCCCACAATAAAAGGAAACAAATACTTTGTCACATTTATCGATGACTATAGTCGTTACAGTCGGGTATACATTCTAAAAAATAAAAATGAAGTGTAGGATAAATTTAAAGAATTTAAAGAGATTGCAGAAACTCACACAGGCAAAAGAATAAAATTCTTACAGTCGGACAATGGTACCGAATATATTAATAAAGATTTTGACGCTTATTTGAGACGATGTGGCATACAACGAAGGCTTAGTGCGCCTTACACACCGCACCAAAACGGAGTAGCTGAACGCAAGAATCGCACTCTTATAGAGAAAGCTAGAGCCTTACTCATAGATGCGAATGCACCATTAAAATGCTGGGGTGAAGCAATCGTAACAGCAAATTATCTATCAAACAGGAGCTTAAACAGTGCGATTGAGAATAAAACGCCATTTGAACTATGGGTTGGCAGAAAACCGTGCATAAATCACTTGTATGTATTTGGCTGCAAAACATTTGTTCTCATCAAAGACTCCAATAGTCACAAATTCGCACCAAAAGCAATTCCTGGCATGTTTATTGGATACTCTGAAACCTCGAAAGCATTCAAAATTCTCCTACCATCCAAAAATAAAGTCATCATTTCAAAAGATATCCGCGTGATGAAATCCATGTTTTATAAGGAAATAAATAAAAACTACATCACCGATCTCCTTGATGACAAACCACAAATGTGTTCAAGAAAATCACAACATAAACAAGTCGCAACTGAGTTTGACAATGTTGGAGATGTCACATCATATTTAGACGATATCAATAATATTGACTCTGAAAATGTGCAACAAAATGTAATGATTTTTACACTGAAGATGTTCAACCAGAAGAACAAGAAAACAGCGAAAGTGACTATGAATCACTTTCTGGTTCCAACCACTTCTACGAAAATGACGAAGTTGTCAGTGATAATGCTGACGAAGCTTCGTCAAGATATTCTTTGAGGAACAGGTCAGCAATTACAGCTCCAAAGCGTTATGACGATTTTATTATGGCTGCTGCTGAAGAAGTAGAAAATCTTCACAAACTCAAAGAACCGCAATCTTTTAAGGAAGCTATGGAATCTCCTGATAAATTAAAATGGCAAGAAGCTATGCAAAACGAGATAACCTCATTAAAAGAGAACCATACCTGGGACCTTGTAAATTTACCTAAAAGACGAAAAGCCTTACCATGCAGGTGGGTGTATAAAATAAAATTCAATCCTGATGGATCCGTTGACAGGTACAAGGCCAGAATGGTCATCAAGGGCTATTCTCAGATACCTGGAGTGGACTATGACAGAACGTTCAGTCCAGTGGCTCGTCTGACCACTGTGCGGTCACTTCTAGCCGTAGCTGCCAAGGAAAATTTAAAAGTAACTCAATTTGATGTTACAACCGCCTTCTTAAACGGTGAGTTAGAAGACGAAATTTACATGAAACATCCCGAAGGCTATGAAGATGGCACGAAACGAGTCTGTAAATTAAAACGCAGTCTGTATGGCTTGAAGCAGGCTCCACGCTGCTGGAATATATGCATTGCAGAATTCCTGCTAAAATTTGGATTTAAACAGAGCGAAGCTGATCCATGTTTATTTGTGCGAAATAAAAATCAATTAAAAGTTGCTGTAGCTCTCTATGTTGACGATGGGCTTATAGCGCACAATACGACAGCAGCAGGCGAAGAGTTTTTGAATGAACTTAAATCTAGATTTAAAATTACATTCAAACCTGCATCGTACTTTCTCGGAATGGAAATAATAGTGCGACAAGACAACTCATATTCTTATGTCAAAAGGCATATACAAAGAAAATCCTTCAGAAATATGGAATGTCCGAATGTAAACCAGCACCGTCACCCGTTATTAAAAATAATGAAATTGGAAAAGATGAAGATAGTAATACCAAGTCGGTTTTTCCTTATAGACAAGCCGTTGGTGCATTGTCATATTTATAGGTGGGTACAAGACCAGACATCACATATGCTGTTGGTGTCGCTTCAAGAAACCTTTCAGCGCCTACTAAAGAAGATGTCTTGCTTATCAAGCGTATATTTAGGTATTTAAAAGGAACCCTAGAACAAGGCTTAACATTCACAAATAAGTCACCGCCACGCATGGTCTGCTTCAGTGACGCCGATCATGGCGGAGATCAAACTACGGGAAAGTCTACATCCGGCATACTGCGCATATTCTCTGGCGCTGCTATAAGTTGGAGAAGCCAGAAACAGCCAACTGTATCTCTATCTTCAATGGAAGCTGAAATAATAGCAGCAAGCGAATCTGCTCAAGAAATTCTATGGCTGAATCGTTTATTAGATGACCTGTTAAAGACTGAAAAACCGATCTTGAACTTAGATAATGAGTCAGCGGTGTATCTTGCTCATAACCCAAAGTATGAATACCATAAGCGCACAAAACACATTAAGTTAAAACACTCTTCATTCGAGAATGTGTCAGCAATGGAGATTTCATTGTAGAGCAAGTTGCCTCTGAAGACCAATTAGCAGACATGCTTACTAAACCTTTATATGGGCCCAGATTAAAAGTTCTAAGTTCTAGAATAGGACTAAAGAATTTATCTCAAAATTCTTAAAAACCTCCGAGGATGTTAAGTATGGTACCTATACATACTCTTTGTTTATCATGGTTCTATGTTTAGTTGATGGTCTGTCGTCTGCTGTTCTAATTGTATTATATATTTTTTCGTAACCTCTAAAATATATTTCTTTGAATATTTAAAACTATTCCGCTTATTATTTTCTCTGAACAAGTTCTTAAACAACGATCAGAACTTTACAGTAGGTATTTAATATACATTTACGAAAATGTTCAAAATATGCAAATTACAATTCTGTATGATCTCATACTGCAGCAATGCAGCTAGAAAGTTAACAATTGTAAAAAAATACGGGTGGATGTCACATACCTTTGGAAGAAAATCTTTGAACATACAACGAAGACACCTGAGGGTCTGAGAAGAACTTCCTGATGCAATCTTGATTCACTTTGTCATCTAACGCAGCATTTAACGCCGGTGGAACGATATCATCTTCGGGCAAAAGTACCGTTGCGGCTCTGCGCAAGTAGTTTGCAAAGTCTTGGAAGTCAACCAAGACAACATTTTGCGACTCAGGTGAATTCTCACTTCCATCCAGAGAATCTCCCATGATGTTTTAGGGAGATTCTAATATTTCTTATAAGAATCAATAAACTTTTTTGGAAAACAGCCGCAGGTTGTTGCAATAGGGCAGCCGTCAATTGACAAGTGATGACGCATCGCCGAGGGTGGCAAGCTTAAAAATAGTGGACAGCTGATTAATAAAATTCATGTTTTATTGTTGAAAGAATACTTCTTTAGCATCGTTGTACTATTTTGAAAGTCGATGAAACGAAAAGAAATAAAACATTTTATGAAGGAATAGAAGATTTTCAATTTTTGAAGGTTTTACTTCTACCATGTGTCAATTGTACATAAGCTATTTTTTGTTTGTTGGATATCTGTGGGTAGGTATGTTGGAGTCTACACGTACAAAAAAATAACAAAATTCGATATAACTTGTTTATTAAATGCAAGAGTTTTGATTACATTATTATTTAGATTTGTATATGATATTTTCTTTCTGGCAATGTTGGTTTTTGAACGTTCGTAAATATTTTTTTTATTTTATTATAAACTTGCCCTATCCACAATCCTGCCTGTTGGTAAGCAGAGATGCAATCGTTGATGGTAAAGCGCTTTAGCATTGAATACACTTAAATTGTTGTCAGACCGAAACACCGGCGCTGGAAAATTGTTCCAGTCCCTAGATGTACGTGGACCGCGGTATAAAAGCCGAGGTGAAACCGTGGGGTGAAACGCTTTGTTCGGATCGTAATGGTATCGACAACTTAGGGGCGAATACTTACTCGCCGTACGACGGGTCGTCCTATCATGGGACGGAGATGGGGTAATTATGACATTTTTTTTTTTATATGGCATCTCGTAGGTGGCCATTAGAGGCCGTAACTACTTAACCGGACTTTCCTGTGGATGCCTTAATTAAAAATTAAAGCCTCCAGCCAGGGGCACTTAAAACTAACTTAAAAATTAGGCGACTACGCACTAAGGGCACCCCCTGTGGGGTACGAACCTCGGCTTAGGGCGTCGCTAGAGAGGACAGCAGGGGACGGCTGGATCGAAAGTTATACTGAATGGTTTGATGTACCGCGGCGTTTCCTAGTACTAGCTCTGAGAAGAAACGCCGAAACAAACTCAGAGGTTATTGTTGAGACATTATGATATTACTGGCTCAGCTGCGGCGCGGGCTGGCCTTCATCGGACAAGGAACGGGGGAGGGGATTACTACGTGGAGCGCGTCGCGGTGGACCTCGGCGGCGAGGTCGGTAGGTCGGTCTGTGTTTGTGTAATGTGCTGGTGGCCCTATTGGCCTCTTGGAGGAGGGTAATAGGGTCATCGGGGTCTGAGAGAGCATGCCGAGGGCGGCAAAGTCGGGAGATGGTGGAGGGAGTGTAATTGGCGGCCGCTGCTATAAGAGGATTGCGGTGCTTGGCAGCAGTGTCAAAGAAACGCTTGAAAAGGCGTTTCATGAACTGCTGGATGGTGGGGATTTTGAGATCAAGATGGAGGATCTCATTTTGGACGAACCAAGGGGCGTTTGTGGCTTTACGGAGGAATCGGTTTTGGACTACTTGCATCCTATGGATATGACGTGGCTTGGTATGTGCGAAGACTGGACAAGCGTAGGTCATAATCGGGCGTATGCAAGCTTTGTACATGCGCATTTTGCACCTGAGCGATAGCTTGCTACGCGGGTTGAGGACGGGGTGGAGTCGACCTAGAGCGAAGGCGGCGCGAGCGCGGACGGTCTCAATGTGCTCTGAGAAGTTGAGGTTTTGATCGAGAATTAAGACATGCAATTAGTACACTCTCCAAAATACATCCTATAGAACACTGGCAGGCTGGTTACTCTTCGCGTAGACAGAGAATAGTTAGTCCAGTCATTTCAGACATTGAAATAATAAAAACTCCGATAGAGCCAAATTTTGGTGGAGAGCTTGCGTTCATTAATTTCTATATATTCAGAAAGAATACCTACATTATAATTCCTCATCGATGTCATCTGTGATAAAAAAGTTATTCGGGGCACAGGTCAAAAGGGAGTGGTGTGTTTGGTTGTTCACAACAGTGAAAACTTCTGTCAAGCATTTGGTAGTATACCATTTATATGGTTTTTTGGTTTCGTAAAGGATTTGGCACCAAGTAGCCAGTCAAACTGAGAAAGCATGCGATCAAAATCTTTGCCCCGCTTCTAGATCGCCTCACTTTGGTAGGCGTTGATTCGTTTTGAAACACCGGCCATAAGCCGGTGGTTTTGGTGGTAGGCCATAGCATCGGCTGCCGGCAGAAGTTACCACCCACCAGACAAACTCTTGCCGCCAAGCGATTCGTCGTGTTCCGGCATGATGTCTGGTGAAGCCGTACGGAGGACTGGTCTGAGCAGTTGTGTTGCGTTGTGTGGCGGGTACGATGCGCCAAATGTTGTTGTGTCGGGAGTTTGGTCGTGGAGAGTCTCCAGATCAATCTCCCTCTAACGCAGCATCGTTTGGTCGTGTTGGTCTTGGGTTTAACATTGCATCACCTCGCTCAACTGCCGTCATCCTTCCTATTCCTAAGTTTTTTAAGTGAATAGGCTTAATAAACTGGTGCACTTTACCATCAACGATTGCATCACTGCTTACCATCAGGCGGGATTGCAATGAAGCAGTAGTTTATAAATATAAAAAAAACCGTCAACTGGCGCTTCATTTCTGAATCGTATTAATAAATTCAAGATTCATCACTTGTGACGTGTTGTAAACACGCCGAGACAAGACTGTTTCAAATTTGTCTACCATATCATGGCACCATTCCACCCGTGCCTGCTTCTGAGCATGGGTGAGATTAAGCGGCACCCAGCGTGAAACTATCGTCCGCAACGACCACAACCGAAGATGCACATGTAGAATCTCGTAAAGGCTTCCTGATCCAATCTGCAGTTTATGCTGAATTTCTTGGTAGGTATATATTTCGTCAACTGGCTTGGATCAAACCCATGGATCAAACTTTTCACTGCTAGCACATTTTCTTCTGTAATAGCCGTCAAAGGGCGACCACTTCTTTCTTCATCCCCCAAAGTTAGTCGTCCGCGCTTAAAATCGTTATACCACCGATACACGGTTGCTTTAGAAGGTACGATTCGTCTGGTTTCAGGCGACATTTGAAATCGTATAAAATAAAATCATAGCGCGAAAATCATTGATATAGGTAATATTAAACTAAGGTAGATAAGTCACTAGGGCACTGAAAATGAAGCATACAAAAGATGGCAATTCCAAATATTCCAATATCTCGCTTTAGTCACTCTCGATACTCTCGTTCCGTACGCACGTATGTCCTTGGTGGCTAAGAAAATCTTTTCCACATTCAAAATGGCGTTTTGTGTGATGCGTAAATGCACGAATTATTTTAGAAACGCCAACAAAAGTCATGGAATCACATATCATAAGTAAGTATTCCAAAACATTTAGATAAATAATATAGTTTCAATTATTTTGTCAAACATTCTTACTGCTAATGCTTAGGCGGCCATTGTAAGTAAAAAAAGAGAGAGCTAATTGGATTTCTTGCGGGTGTGATAAAGACGCGAACGCATTTGACATAGATTAGTTGCACAGAAGCGATAATGTTTATGGTGTTTATAATGTTTATATATATATACAGTATGTTAAATAACAGAGGGCGTTCCCTTAAACTCGTTAATTTATATCATTAATAGATTAAAATAAAAATATCAGCATAAGCACATACAGCAGCAGTAGAAAAATAAGCATAAAAAAATCCGAATAAAAAAAAATTCTAATTGGAAATAAATTTGAAACCTCCTGTTTTAAATCAAAATAGTAGTCGTCATGTATAAATAAATTCCGACGTTGCCGTCTTTCATGTTCGCGTGTACAGTGTGTTTCTTTTACATGTCAATTTAATTTTTTTATTGAATATTTTCTTATTGGAAAAAATTTTAAAACATTTTGTTTTCGAATAGAAATATTTTTTTTAGCATGTATGTATGCTATACTATTTCGGGTTAACGGGAACGCCCTCTGTTAGTTAACATACTGTTTAAATATAGTTCTGTTTCACTTTATTTTCGCGCCTGTTTCCTTAGTTACAATTTATGAACGTCTTTTTGCAACAGTTAAGTAAAACATTGATAAAATTTCGAGTTTATTTTCTGTTGCTAAGTAATAGAGTCAAATGACATGAAATTGTGAAATGGGAAAGTGTGAGTCTATATTAAATGAACATGAAGTATACAATAATATAAATAAATATTTCTTACGGTCACACCAATTAGCCTAGCATATAGAAATATACAGAGTGGTGCTGACAATACGACAATAAATTAAACATCGTGTACCTCAACACATTCTCAGTCTACTCATAAAAAAATAAAAAATATAAATATATCCAGTAGTTTAGTCACAGGAAATTATTTTTCATTTTTCACATTTTCACCATGATGTACATGTTGATAAGGAAGCTCTTAGAAGTTGATGGCCGCCGCATTCAGCGGTATTAAGCTTTAATAAAAATGGCGCGAAAAAGCAAGTCGATACAGGAACGCGCTGTCGGCCGCTGATCGGAGGTCATTGAACCAATATTTTAAAGGATGTTCTATTCCGTTTGCCATTTTATGCGAATTAGTTTGTTTGAAATTTTCATTCTTTCATTTTTGATGCTAGGTTTTTTTCTATGGTTCAGGATTATTCCTATGAACCAGCATGGTGTGTGTTTCCATTTATTGTCGTATTGTCAGCACCACTCTGTATACAGAATGTTTGCATAATGATTTACATTTGAAAAATTAAAATAGGATTTGAAGTATGTATAGTAAATATAGATTAAACCAAATTAATTTCACTAATTAGTGTGGTTTATAATTGTTTATTTTATTGCATTAGGTTTCCTTTAATCACAGTCACAAAATATTAAATAGGTACACTTTAATCAAGTATTACAAAACTTCAACGACAAACATTAAAGTTTTGTAATACTTGATTGAAGTGTAAAACTGTTCAAAAAAAATATTCACCAAATTGAGCACCTACTACCACCTACCAAATTACCTAGGTACTACTCTGTTATATTTCCTATCTGCATTCTTGTTATTCTTTGGCAAACTTGTCAGTGATTGGTTGGCAAACGTCTTTTTTTCCATTTAGGCGCAAACGACAAACACTAGCCATCTTTTTAACCGACTTCAAAAAGGAGGAGGTTACTCAATTCGACCGTATAATAGAAGCGTTTTACCTACCAATAAAACGCATATTAATTTACTTACCTTATTCGAAGCTTATTTAATTGAGATAGGCCCTACGTTTCCCACCTTCATCGTTTCTATATATATCTGTCTCTTTCTAGTACGTCACTTCCGCATGGCAGTGGTAGGAGGCTAGAAGGCTCGCTAAGCGAGACTTGCCATCTTGATTTCATTGAGTCTAATTACCAGGCAGAGCTTGACCATAAGCTTCGAATAAGGTAAGTAAATTAATATGCGTTTTATTGGTAGGTAAAACGCTTCTATTAATTTGACTTGACCGTTATTCGAAGCTTATTTAATTGAGACGTGTTTGTTATCGCCTGGTGGAAGTGACGAAGACGCCAATGTGAAATAGTACAGTCGCCAGCACATCAGGCTACTACAATCTGTCAGATTTCTTTAATGGATTTTCAACTTTATCGATAAAGCATTATGATCCAAGTTTGATTGGGAAAGTTTGAAAGATTCGGATAGCTTGACCTGCTGCTGCTGGCATCCGTACATTAATATAAAATGTACTAGTTGTGGTGTAGTAACCAGTAAGTAAGATCTAAAAGTGTAAGTATATACAGGTTTATATACTACATATCAAAATTATGATCGATGTAGGCATCGAATAAATAATACTTAGTGTAATTAATCAAACATAAAAATATATTTGATTCAAACAAAAAACCTCTTGATAATAACATTTCTTAGGTGCATCCTTTAATTTCTAATCAACTGGATTAAATGATGTAGTTACAGAGAGACGGTTTACAATCGGTCTAACTTCTCGTTTATAATACACACATCAAAAGTGTCTAGGGATCAACATATATTTTTGCAATAACTTTTCTCCTGATTGATATTAATTAAAATTTTCTTTAAGGATTCATCAAATAAAGTGTTTTCGTTTGTCACAGTAACGATAAACCAAGTCACCTTTGCATTAATAAAGAAATTTGCCATTTTCCTAATAAAGGGATATTTGACATTTGAACCACTAACACAAAAGTTCGGAAAAAAGACTGAAATAACAGTTTTCTCTAAAATTTTATTGGGTAACTTAAACAATTAATAATCCGTGTTTCTACCGCGAACACTAACAACACAAGAACATCGGTTTGGCATACTCAAAATGAGTTCATCCAAATCACGCTGTGGAATGGCCGCCCATGTTCGTTGCAACAACAAAAAAAGGTCTTCTTGCGACTGGATACCCTCCATATTCGGCAGAGCTCTTCTCTGTAGCATATCCCATGCATGCTCAATCGGGTTCAAGTCTGGCGACTGAGCAGGCCAGGGCAGGACATTGATGTTAGCTGCGGCGAGAGTCTGTCTTACAACTCTTGCGGTGTGCGGTCGTGCATTATCATGCATTAACTGAAATAAGGGACCGATTTGCACTTGTAGAGGAACGATGACGTCTGATACAATCGTTTCAGCATAAATTTGAGCGTTGAGGTTGCCTCTGATCCAAATCAACTCAGTTCTTCCGCCGATCCAAATACCCGCCCATACCATGATGGTTCCACCACTATAAGGATGGACTTCCTGGCAGGATTTTAATCGCTGTTGGCGTCCAGGGGTTCTCCAGTGTCGTATACGTCTTGTATCCGGTCTCATACCAAAACGAGACTCATCAGAAAAGCACACGAAACGCCATTGTTCTTCTGCCCAATTTCTGTGTTCAAGAGCCCATTGATATCGAATCCTACGATTGTGCATTGCTATAGGTGGTACCCGTAGCGGTCTTCGGGAATGAAGGTTCACTTCATGCAAGCGGTTTCTGACTGTTTGGTCGCTAATTAAGTTCCCTGAAGAGTGATGAAGCCTCACGGCTAACATCATGGCGGTTATTGTTGGAGCTCTTCGAGTTAAGATTTGAATGTATCGGTCTTGTCTCCGTGTGGTGCAGCGATACCGTCCTCCATGGCGCTCAGCCACGGTACCAGTGCTTCGGTAACGTGTCCAAAGTCGACTGATAACACTCTGACTTGTATTCAGAGCTAAAGCCACAGTACGTTGCCGGGAACCAGCTTCTATCATTCCCACGGCTCTGAGCATTTCTTCCCTGCTTAAATGACGTCGCCGCTCCATAATAACGTTGGTTTCAATCAGTAGTAGGGAAACAGTAGCACTAATAATGTCTTCAATGCGTTGTATGTTTTTATAGGGAAAATATTGACAGCTGATTTTCATCTTTTACTCGAATTTGATTCACAGTTTCTGATTCAAATTATGAAATGCACCAAAAAGGATCCATATAAATTTATAAAATCATAAATTTATTACAAAGCCACATCTCAATCTCAAGAAATCCGCATAAAAATGCTTGATCCCTATAAACGAGAAGTTAGACCGATTGTAAACCGTCTCTCTGTAACTACATCATATTTTAATCCAGTTGATTAGAAATTAAAGGATGCACCTAAGAAATGTTATTATCAAGAGGTTTTTTGTTTGAATCAAATATATTTTTATGTTTGATTAATTACACTAAGTATTATTTATTCGATGCCTACATCGATCATAATTTTGATATGTAGTATATAAACCTGTATATACTTACACTTTTAGATCTTACTTACTGGTTACTACACCACAACTAGTACATTTTATATTAATGTACGGATGCCAGCAGCAGCAGGTCAAGCTATCCGAATCTTTCAAACTTTCCCAATCAAACTTGGATCATAATGCTTTATCGATAAAGTTGAAAATCCATTAAAGAAATCTGACAGATTGTAGTAGCCTGATGTGCTGGCGACTGTACTATTTCACATTGGCGTCTTCGTCACTTCCACCAGGCGATAACAAACACGTCTCAATTAAATAAGCTTCGAATAACGGTCAAGTCAAATTAATAGAAGCGTTTTACCTACCAATAAAACGCATATTAATTTACTTACCTTATTCGAAGCTTATGGTCAAGCTCTGCCTGGTAATTAGACTCAATGAAATCAAGATGGCAAGTCTCGCTTAGCGAGCCTTCTAGCCTCCTACCACTGCCATGCGGAAGTGACGTACTAGAAAGAGACAGATATATATAGAAACGATGAAGGTGGGAAACGTAGGGCCTATCTCAATTAAATAAGCTTCGAATAAGGTAAGTAAATTAATATGCGTTTTATTGGTAGGTAAAACGCTTCTATTATACGGTCGAATTGAGTAACCTCCTCCTTTTTGAAGTCGGTTAAAAAGATGGCTAGTGTTTGTCGTTTGCGCCTAAATGGAAAAAAAGACGTTTGCCAACCAATCACTGACAAGTTTGCCAAAGAATAACAAGAATGCAGATAGGAAATATAACAGAGTAGTACCTAGGTAATTTGGTAGGTGGTAGTAGGTGCTCAATTTGGTGAATATTTTTTTTGAACAGTTTTACACTTCAATCAAGTATTACAAAACTTTAATGTTTGTCGTTGAAGTTTTGTAATACTTGATTAAAGTGTACCTATTTAATATTTTGTGACTGTGATTAAAGGAAACCTAATGCAATAAAATAAACAATTATAAACCACACTAATTAGTGAAATTAATTTGGTTTAATCTATATTTACTATACATACTTCAAATCCTATTTTAATTTTTCAAATGTAAATCATTATGCAAACATTCTGTATACAGAGTGGTGCTGACAATACGACAATAAATGGAAACACACACCATGCTGGTTCATAGGAATAATCCTGAACCATAGAAAAAAACCTAGCATCAAAAATGAAAGAATGAAAATTTCAAACAAACTAATTCGCATAAAATGGCAAACGGAATAGAACATCCTTTAAAATATTGGTTCAATGACCTCCGATCAGCGGCCGACAGCGCGTTCCTGTATCGACTTGCTTTTTCGCGCCATTTTTATTAAAGCTTAATACCGCTGAATGCGGCGGCCATCAACTTCTAAGAGCTTCCTTATCAACATGTACATCATGGTGAAAATGTGAAAAATGAAAAATAATTTCCTGTGACTAAACTACTGGATATATTTATATTTTTTATTTTTTTATGAGTAGACTGAGAATGTGTTGAGGTACACGATGTTTAATTTATTGTCGTATTGTCAGCACCACTCTGTATATTTCTATATGCTAGGCTAATTGGTGTGACCGTAGGAAATATTTATTTATATTATTGTATACTTCATGTTCATTTAATATAGACTCACACTTTCCCATTTCACAATTTCATGTCATTTGACTCTATTACTTAGCAACAGAAAATAAACTCGAAATTTTATCAATGTTTTACTTAACTGTTGCAAAAAGACGTTCATAAATTGTAACTAAGGAAACAGGCGCGAAAATAAAGTGAAACAGAACTATATTTAAACAGTATGTTAACTAACAGAGGGCGTTCCCGTTAACCCGAAATAGTATAGCATACATACATGCTAAAAAAAATATTTCTATTCGAAAACAAAATGTTTTAAAATTTTTTCCAATAAGAAAATATTCAATAAAAAAATTAAATTGACATGTAAAAGAAACACACTGTACACGCGAACATGAAAGACGGCAACGTCGGAATTTATTTATACATGACGACTACTATTTTGATTTAAAACAGGAGGTTTCAAATTTATTTCCAATTAGAATTTTTTTTTATTCGGATTTTTTTATGCTTATTTTTCTACTGCTGCTGTATGTGCTTATGCTGATATTTTTATTTTAATCTATTAATGATATAAATTAACGAGTTTAAGGGAACGCCCTCTGTTATTTAACATACTGTATATATATATAAACATTATAAACACCATAAACATTATCGCTTCTGTGCAACTAATCTATGTCAAATGCGTTCGCGTCTTTATCACACCCGCAAGAAATCCAATTAGCTCTCTCTTTTTTTACTTACAATGGCCGCCTAAGCATTAGCAGTAAGAATGTTTGACAAAATAATTGAAACTATATTATTTATCTAAATGTTTTGGAATACTTACTTATGATATGTGATTCCATGACTTTTGTTGGCGTTTCTAAAATAATTCGTGCATTTACGCATCACACAAAACGCCATTTTGAATGTGGAAAAGATTTTCTTAGCCACCAAGGACATACGTGCGTACGGAACGAGAGTATCGAGAGTGACTAAAGCGAGATATTGGAATATTTGGAATTGCCATCTTTTGTATGCTTCATTTTCAGTGCCCTAGTGACTTATCTACCTTAGTTTAATATTACCTATATCAATGATTTTCGCGCTATGATTTTATTTTATACGATTTCAAATGTCGCCTGAAACCAGACGAATCGTACCTTCTAAAGCAACCTTGTATCGGTGGTATAACGATTTTAAGCGCGGACGACTAACTTTGGGGGATGAAGAAAGAAGTGGTCGCCCTTTGACGGCTATTACAGAAGAAAATGTGCTAGCAGTGAAAAGTTTGATCCATGGGTTTGATCCAAGCCAGTTGACGAAATATATACCTACCAAGAAATTCAGCATAAACTGCAGATTGGATCAGGAAGCCTTTACGAGATTCTACATGTGCATCTTCGGTTGTGGTCGTTGCGGACGATAGTTTCACGCTGGGTGCCGCTTAATCTCACCCATGCTCAGAAGCAGGCACGGGTGGAATGGTGCCATGATATGGTAGACAAATTTGAAACAGTCTTGTCTCGGCGTGTTTACAACACGTCACAAGTGATGAATCTTGAATTTATTAATACGATTCAGAAATGAAGCGCCAGTTGACGGTTTTTTTTATATTTATAAACTACTGCTTCATTGCAATCCCGCCTGATGGTAAGCAGTGATGCAATCGTTGATGGTAAAGTGCACCAGTTTATTAAGCCTATTCACTTAAAAAACTTAGGAATAGGAAGGATGACGGCAGTTGAGCGAGGTGATGCAATGTTAAACCCAAGACCAACACGACCAAACGATGCTGCGTTAGAGGGAGATTGATCTGGAGACTCTCCACGACCAAACTCCCGACACAACAACATTTGGCGCATCGTACCCGCCACACAACGCAACACAACTGCTCAGACCAGTCCTCCGTACGGCTTCACCAGACATCATGCCGGAACACGACGAATCGCTTGGCGGCAAGAGTTTGTCTGGTGGGTGGTAACTTCTGCCGGCAGCCGATGCTATGGCCTACCACCAAAACCACCGGCTTATGGCCGGTGTTTCAAAACGAATCAACGCCTACCAAAGTGAGGCGATCTAGAAGCGGGGCAAAGATTTTGATCGCATGCTTTCTCAGTTTGACTGGCTACTTGGTGCCAAATCCTTTACGAAACCAAAAAACCATATAAATGGTATACTACCAAATGCTTGACAGAAGTTTTCACTGTTGTGAACAACCAAACACACCACTCCCTTTTGACCTGTGCCCCGAATAACTTTTTTATCACAGATGACATCGATGAGGAATTATAATGTAGGTATTCTTTCTGAATATATAGAAATTAATGAACGCAAGCTCTCCACCAAAATTTGGCTCTATCGGAGTTTTTATTATTTCAATGTCTGAAATGACTGGACTAACTATTCTCTGTCTACGCGAAGAGTAACCAGCCTGCCAGTGTTCTATAGGATGTATTTTGGAGAGTGTACTAATTGCATGTCTTAATTCTCGATCAAAACCTCAACTTCTCAGAGCACATTGAGACCGTCCGCGCTCGCGCCGCCTTCGCTCTAGGTCGACTCCACCCCGTCCTCAACCCGCGTAGCAAGCTATCGCTCAGGTGCAAAATGCGCATGTACAAAGCTTGCATACGCCCGATTATGACCTACGCTTGTCCAGTCTTCGCACATACCAAGCCACGTCATATCCATAGGATGCAAGTAGTCCAAAACCGATTCCTCCGTAAAGCCACAAACGCCCCTTGGTTCGTCCAAAATGAGATCCTCCATCTTGATCTCAAAATCCCCACCATCCAGCAGTTCATGAAACGCCTTTTCAAGCGTTTCTTTGACACTGCTGCCAAGCACCGCAATCCTCTTATAGCAGCGGCCGCCAATTACACTCCCTCCACCATCTCCCGACTTTGCCGCCCTCGGCATGCTCTCTCAGACCCCGATGACCCTATTACCCTCCTCCAAGAGGCCAATAGGGCCACCAGCACATTACACAAACACAGACCGACCTACCGACCTCGCCGCCGAGGTCCACCGCGACGCGCTCCACGTAGTAATCCCCTCCCCCGTTCCTTGTCCGATGAAGGCCAGCCCGCGCCGCAGCTGAGCCAGTAATATCATAATGTCTCAACAATAACCTCTGAGTTTGTTTCGGCGTTTCTTCTCAGAGCTAGTACTAGGAAACGCCGCGGTACATCAAACCATTCAGTATAACTTTCGATCCAGCCGTCCCCTGCTGTCCTCTCTAGCGACGCCCTAAGCCGAGGTTCGTACCCCACAGGGGGTGCCCTTAGTGCGTAGTCGCCTAATTTTTAAGTTAGTTTTAAGTGCCCCTGGCTGGAGGCTTTAATTTTTAATTAAGGCATCCACAGGAAAGTCCGGTTAAGTAGTTACGGCCTCTAATGGCCACCTACGAGATGCCATATAAAAAAAAAAATGTCATAATTACCCCATCTCCGTCCCATGATAGGACGACCCGTCGTACGGCGAGTAAGTATTCGCCCCTAAGTTGTCGATACCATTACGATCCGAACAAAGCGTTTCACCCCACGGTTTCACCTCGGCTTTTATACCGCGGTCCACGTACATCTAGGGACTGGAACAATTTTCCAGCGCCGGTGTTTCGGTCTGACAACAATTTAAGTGTATTCAATGCTAAAGCGCTTTACCATCAACGATTGCATCTCTGCTTACCAACAGGCAGGATTGTGGATAGGGCAAGTTTATAATAAAATAAAAAAAATATTTACGAACGTTCAAAAACCAACATTGCCAGAAAGAAAATATCATATACAAATCTAAATAATAATGTAATCAAAACTCTTGCATTTAATAAACAAGTTATATCGAATTTTGTTATTTTTTTGTACGTGTAGACTCCAACATACCTACCCACAGATATCCAACAAACAAAAAATAGCTTATGTACAATTGACACATGGTAGAAGTAAAACCTTCAAAAATTGAAAATCTTCTATTCCTTCATAAAATGTTTTATTTCTTTTCGTTTCATCGACTTTCAAAATAGTACAACGATGCTAAAGAAGTATTCTTTCAACAATAAAACATGAATTTTATTAATCAGCTGTCCACTATTTTTAAGCTTGCCACCCTCGGCGATGCGTCATCACTTGTCAATTGACGGCTGCCCTATTGCAACAACCTGCGGCTGTTTTCCAAAAAAGTTTATTGATTCTTATAAGAAATATTAGAATCTCCCTAAAACATCATGGGAGATTCTCTGGATGGAAGTGAGAATTCACCTGAGTCGCAAAATGTTGTCTTGGTTGACTTCCAAGACTTTGCAAACTACTTGCGCAGAGCCGCAACGGTACTTTTGCCCGAAGATGATATCGTTCCACCGGCGTTAAATGCTGCGTTAGATGACAAAGTGAATCAAGATTGCATCAGGAAGTTCTTCTCAGACCCTCAGGTGTCTTCGTTGTATGTTCAAAGATTTTCTTCCAAAGGTATGTGACATCCACCCGTATTTTTTTACAATTGTTAACTTTCTAGCTGCATTGCTGCAGTATGAGATCATACAGAATTGTAATTTGCATATTTTGAACATTTTCGTAAATGTATATTAAATACCTACTGTAAAGTTCTGATCGTTGTTTAAGAACTTGTTCAGAGAAAATAATAAGCGGAATAGTTTTAAATATTCAAAGAAATATATTTTAGAGGTTACGAAAAAATATATAATACAATTAGAACAGCAGACGACAGACCATCAACTAAACATAGAACCATGATAAACAAAGAGTATGTATAGGTACCATACTTAACATCCTCGGAGGTTTTTAAGAATTTTGAGATAAATTCTTTAGTCCTATTCTAGAACTTAGAACTTTTAATCTGGGCCCATATAAAGGTTTAGTAAGCATGTCTGCTAATTGGTCTTCAGAGGCAACTTGCTCTACAATGAAATCTCCATTGCTGACACATTCTCGAATGAAGAGTGTTTTAACTTAATGTGTTTTGTGCGCTTATGGTATTCATACTTTGGGTTATGAGCAAGATACACCGCTGACTCATTATCTAAGTTCAAGATCGGTTTTTCAGTCTTTAACAGGTCATCTAATAAACGATTCAGCCATAGAATTTCTTGAGCAGATTCGCTTGCTGCTATTATTTCAGCTTCCATTGAAGATAGAGATACAGTTGGCTGTTTCTGGCTTCTCCAACTTATAGCAGCGCCAGAGAATATGCACACTATGCCGGATGTAGACTTTCCCGTAGTTTGATCTCCGCCATGATCGGCGTCACTGAAGCAGACCATGCGTGGCGGTGACTTATTTGTGAATGTTAAGCCTTGTTCTAGGGTTCCTTTTAAATACCTAAATATACGCTTGATAAGCAAGACATCTTCTTTAGTAGGCGCTGAAAGGTTTCTTGAAGCGACACCAACAGCATATGTGATGTCTGGTCTTGTACCCACCTATAAATATGACAATGCACCAACGGCTTGTCTATAAGGAAAAACCGACTTGGTATTACTATCTTCATCTTTTCCAATTTCATTATTTTTAATAACGGGTGACGGTGCTGGTTTACATTCGGACATTCCATATTTCTGAAGGATTTTCTTTGTATATGCCTTTTGACATAAGAATATGGAGTTGTCTTGTCGCACTATTATTTCCATTCCGAGAAAGTACGATGCAGGTTTGAATGTAATTTTAAATCTAGATTTAAGTTCATTCAAAAACTCTTCGCCTGCTGCTGTCGTATTGTGCGCTATAAGCCCATCGTCAACATAGAGAGCTACAGCAACTTTTAATTGATTTTTATTTCGCACAAATAAACATGGATCAGCTTCGCTCTGTTTAAATCCAAATTTTAGCAGGAATTCTGCAATGCATATATTCCAGCAGCGTGGAGCCTGCTTCAAGCCATACAGACTGCGTTTTAATTTACAGACTCGTTTCGTGCCATCTTCATAGCCTTCGGGATGTTTCATGTAAATTTCGTCTTCTAACTCACCGTTTAAGAAGGCGGTTGTAACATCAAATTGAGTTACTTTTAAATTTTCCTTGGCAGCTACGGCTAGAAGTGACCGCACAGTGGTCAGACGAGCCACTGGACTGAACGTTCTGTCATAGTCCACTCCAGGTATCTGAGAATAGCCCTTGATGACCATTCTGGCCTTGTACCTGTCAACGGATCCATCAGGATTGAATTTTATTTTATACACCCACCTGCATGGTAAGGCTTTTCGTCTTTTAGGTAAATTTACAAGGTCCCAGGTATGGTTCTCTTTTAATGAGGTTATCTCGTTTTGCATAGCTTCTTGCCATTTTAATTTATCAGGAGATTCCATAGCTTCCTTAAAAGATTGCGGTTCTTTGAGTTTGTGAAGATTTTCTACTTCTTCAGCAGCAGCCATAATAAAATCGTCATAACGCTTTGGAGCTGTAATTGCTGACCTGTTCCTCAAAGAATATCTTGACGAAGCTTCGTCAGCATTATCACTGACAACTTCGTCATTTTCGTAGAAGTGGTTGGAACCAGAAAGTGATTCATAGTCACTTTCGCTGTTTTCTTGTTCTTCTGGTTGAACATCTTCAGTGTAAAAATCATTAACATTTTGTTGCACATTTTCAGAGTCAATATTATTGATATCGTCTAAATATGATGTGACATCTCCAACATTGTCAAACTCAGTTGCGACTTGTTTATGTTGTGATTTTCTTGAACACATTTGTGGTTTGTCATCAAGGAGATCGGTGATGTAGTTTTTATTTATTTCCTTATAAAACATGGATTTCATCACGCGGATATCTTTTGAAATGATGACTTTATTTTTGGATGGTAGGAGAATTTTGAATGCTTTCGAGGTTTCAGAGTATCCAATAAACATGCCAGGAATTGCTTTTGGTGCGAATTTGTGACTATTGGAGTCTTTGATGAGAACAAATGTTTTGCAGCCAAATACATACAAGTGATTTATGCACGGTTTTCTGCCAACCCATAGTTCAAATGGCGTTTTATTCTCAATCGCACTGTTTAAGCTCCTGTTTGATAGATAATTTGCTGTTACGATTGCTTCACCCCAGCATTTTAATGGTGCATTCGCATCTATGAGTAAGGCTCTAGCTTTCTCTATAAGAGTGCGGTTCTTGCGTTCAGCTACTCCGTTTTGGTGCGGTGTGTAAGGCGCACTAAGCCTTCGTTGTATGCCACATCGTCTCAAATAAGCGTCAAAATCTTTATTAATATATTCGGTACCATTGTCCGACTGTAAGAATTTTATTCTTTTGCCTGTGTGAGTTTCTGCAATCTCTTTAAATTCTTTAAATTTATCCAACACTTCATTTTTATTTTTTAGAATGTATACCCGACTGTAACGACTATAGTCATCGATAAATGTGACAAAGTATTTGTTTCCTTTTATTGTGGGCGTTCGAATAGGTCCACAAACGTCGGTATGAACGATTTCTAGAAGTTCAGATGTTCGTTGAGCAGTTTTCTCACGGGGAGCTGGTACTCGATGCATTTTTGCTAGAATACAGGTTTCGCATTCTCCAAGAGTTTCTGATGGATTAAAATTTAAACCAAGTAGATTTTGATTTTGTAGTGCAAGTTTTAAATCTTTAGCGTTCATGTGCCCAAGTTTTCTATGCCAAACATAGATGTCTGACGAGTCCATTTTCTTTCTTGGTGTCGAAGTTTCGACATCTTTATCGTTAGCCAGATTGTTGCACTCATGTTTGCTTGGTTTGATGTAGTAGAGTCCATCTTCTTGTTTGTGAGCAATGAGAGTTATTCCTGCGTTTGGGTTGTTCACTGTCGCTTTGTTCTTGGTGAAGAGAACCGAACAACCGGCATTTGTCATCTTGCTAACAGACAACAGGTTCGTACAAAGACTAGGAACATAAAGTGTGTCCTTCAGGTGTGTGAGTGCGTCACTATTTCCATTTTTAGATATGAAAGAAACTGTACCTTTTCCTTTAATCTCTGCAGTATAACCTTCAGTTGCAAAGTTGAGTTTTCTGGAAATTTTCTCTATATTTTTAAATAAGTTTCTTTGATGGGTCTTAAGCGATGTACAGCCACTGTCCAGGACCCAAATGCTGTTCTCAGGCTCTTTGTTGCGTGTAAGAAGGCACTGTGTAGCAAAATTGTTCTTGTGAGAATCTGTGTTTTGTTTCTTAGACTTCTCATTGTTTTTCTTCCAACAATTTGTACAGATTTTGTGATTCTTGCGTTTGAAGATATTACCTCTTCGTTTGCAAATTCTACAGGACGCGTATAATGCTTCTTCTTCATATGAGGACTCAGGTTCATTGGTATAGGTCATAGTTTGATTATGACGTGCTTCAAATTCTTCAAATATTTTTGTTTTAAGCTCTTCTGGCGTTGGAAGAATATCACGCGTTTCTATAGCAATTCTGAAGTTCTCATATTCACGAGAGAGACTGTATAACATCATAATTGTCAACAAGTCGTTGTGTATAACGACGTCCATGTCAGCCAGTTTGTCCACGACATCCAGAAACTTGTTGAGGTGACTATGCACATCTTGTCCTTCAAGTTTTGTTAATATTAATTGTTTTAAGAGAGAGGCCTTACGTGCAGGTCCCTTACTGGCATAAGTATTTTTCAGTTTGTCCCAAACGTCTTTGGCAGTGCCGCAGTTTTTAATTTGCTTAAGCTCAGTTGGAGCAATAATAAGTATAAGCTCAGATTTTGCTATTCTGTCCTTATCTTTTTCGTCGGCAGTTGCATTTGGCGACAAGGGAGTCTCAATATATCTCCATAATTTTTGTCTTACTAAGACGGCTTCCGCTTGAATTACCCACGTATCGTAGTTGTCTTTTGTAAGTGATTCAATTTTAACACTCGACATTTTGTATGATTTGGGTACTTACATATTTTTATTTTCTTGAACTGCACGCTCTGCTACCATGTAAAGTTCTGATCGTTGTTTAAGAACTTGTTCAGAGAAAATAATAAGCGGAATAGTTTTAAATATTCAAAGAAATATATTTTAGAGGTTACGAAAAAATATATAATACAATTAGAACAGCAGACGACAGACCATCAACTAAACATAGAACCATGATAAACAAAGAGTATGTATAGGTACCATACTTAACACCTACTTTAATCTTTTGTTTATATTTTCTTAGTTACATCATTTTGTTAACTCAATATAAATACAATTTAATAAATCTTTTTTTTATGTTTAGAAGATGACAGTGAACAACCAACAGAAGGTGAAGAGGAAAAGGAGGCTGTTACTTATCAGATCAGCAATGAGGTAAGTAACAAAATAGACCACACATGAATATTCCCACCCCACAAGTACCACCTTAACTAAAATAACATTATATTTTTCGGGTTATAAGCAAATGTTTATTATCTGCAGGTGGTCTTCTCATCATCTCGAGTGGCAGCCTTCGTCTGCATCAAGCGTGGAGCTGTCATTGAAGCTGACAAGTCTATCCATAGTCAGCTGCGACTAATTAACTTGTCTGATGGCTCCCCCTATGAGACTCTGCATGCTTTCATCAACAAAACTATGGCTCCATTCTTTAAGAGTTATGTGAAAGAGAGTGGTAGGGCAGACAGGTAAGGAAATTATTTTAGTATCAAGTGTATGTATTATACCTATGGCTTCATGAATAATGTCAGTTAATATTGACCTAAATTAGACATGTAAACTTCTATCTATTTACTAATTATATTATTATTTACTAATTTATATACAATTTTAGTAACTTTTTCACATCGCTTAATGTTTATGATAAAACAAAACTAATTTCTGATTTTTATAACAATAAGCCAGTATAGTAAGCATGCAAGTAAAATACATGTATTTTGCAGGGATGGAGACAAAATGGCACCATTGGTGGAGAAGAAGATTGCTGAGCTGGAGATGGGACTACTTCACCTTCAGCAGAACATTGACATCCCTGAGATTACACTGCCTGTTCACCCTCTGTTAGTGTTCGCGGTAGAAACACGGATTATTAATTGTTTAAGTTACCCAATAAAATTTTAGAGAAAACTGTTATTTCAGTCTTTTTTTCGAACTTTTGTGTTAGTGGTTCAAATGTCAAATATCCCTTTATTAGGAAAATGGCAAATTTCTTTATTAATGCAAAGGTGACTTGGTTTATCGTTACTGTGACAAACGAAAACACTTTATTTGATGAATCCTTAAAGAAAATTTTAATTAATATCAATCAGGAGAAAAGTTATTGCAAAAATATATGTTGATCCCTAGACACTTTTGCAAAAGGTATTTTGCGATCGCCAGTTGCCCCTAGCAAGAATCTCCTCAAGAGGAAAATTATCGACCCCGTTTTGTGAAGCTACAACTGATCTAAAACTCCCAGGAGATGCCTTAATACCAGCTTCGACTAAAAGCTACTTGATCCAGCTTGCAATTAGGGTTTTTAATGCAGGTTTAGGTTCACCTCTAATATTTATAAACAAATTGTTACAATTTGTAGTATTCCTACGATTCTCAAGAAGCGAGATCGTATGCTTAGCAGTCTACTGACTGGATCTAAATTTTTTATTATGTTCATTAGAGATTAACCTCCAACCATATTGTCTATAATCTACAGAATCAGTTTTCGATCCAAAAGCCGGCCAAAAAACTATTACGTCATTTTGATTTGAATAATTATTCGAATCAAAGTCACTGTGTGCAAAGTTAAATCATGGAATCTTCTACCAGAACATAGTAGAAAAAGAGCAGCTGTATGTCTCTGCACTTGATAAATATTGTTTTCATCAACACGTTTAGTCTCTAAGAAACTAGCGAGATTATTTATATTCCAAATCGGAGGCTTGACATTGTTGACCAGTTTATGTAACGCTATAGATTTTAGAACATGTTTTACTAGAACATTTGAGCTTAACTGGCCGGATAAGTCAGGGTTGCAGAGGCTTGCGACCACAGATTTGAAAATAGTATTCTACGATGAATTATTAATTAAATGGAGATCAGATAAAAATCTAGCCAAATCACTTGCTATTGGAGATGAGGGGTTAACTTGGTGAGTTTCGCACCAAACTAGCCATCTTTTCCAAGCAACGTTATAAACTTTACGTGTTGAAGTACGCCATGACTTCACAAGAAGTTCTATTTGACTAGTATTCCAGGTTGTTAACGTCCCAGACCACCTCCACATTTCCAAACTTCCAGAATCATGTCGTGAGCTCTCGGTGGTGGCAGTCCCGTTGTCGTGTCGGTCAGAACTTTTTCTAAGTAATACAGCGTGAATGGGGCTGATAGCCTCCGTGGCATAGCGGTAGCGAACGCGGCCGTTGCGCGGGTTCGATCCCCGCACAGTGCAAATATTTGTGTGCATGAATATGAATATTTGCACTGGTCTGGTCATGCCTTGGAAAGCAAGTTAAGCCGTTGGTCCAGGTTGCCGTGCGAACATCTAGTGGCAGTCGTTACGGGTTTTTGGAGCCCTCAAAAGTCTAACAATTTCTCTAACTGCAATGCTTAGATATTGCCTTCGGGTTGTGGGGGTCAGACGGCAGTCGCTTCATGGAAAATATCGAAGTTTAGCCAAAATCAGCAGTTAGACTGATAAAGCGGACCCCAGACTCCAAAGCTGAAAAAAGCTACGATGCGACTGGAATAAACGCTGAGATGATGATGATGACAGCGTGAATGGGACTGCTAGAGCGCGTAACTTGATGTCGGGGCGCCAAAAAACTCGCCCCCATCGTGGAACTACCAGTAGATACGTTCCTTGTGCTTGATTGAGATAACCTAGGACCTTGGGAATCAGAAAGGGTGGAGGAAACACCCAAGCTAGGTTGTAATTCCACGTCTCGGAAAACGCGTCGCAAAAGAGGGCTTGGTCGTCGTTTTGGTCCAACGACACGTAATTCGTCACTATATGGGCTTGGTAGGACGCAAATAAGTCGATCAATGGAACTCCCCACTTGAGGAATATTTTGTTCGTGCATTTTGCAGACAGGTGCCACTCTGGAGTCACTCGCAACCTCGACAAGTGATCTGCGTGGGCCTTGTATATACCTGGTATATAAAAGACGATCACGTGAATTTGGTAGTCCTCCAATATTTGGAAAACTTTGTAGGTTATATCCAGGAGAGGAGCCGACTTGGTGCCCACCTCGCGACGGAGATATGCGATTACCGACTTGTTGTCACTCTGAATCAAAACTATTTTGTTATTCAGGAGCTGATAATGATCTTCTAAAACTCGTAGGATTGCCAACATCTCTTTCTGGTTGCAATGAAGATCTTTCTCGGCTTCTGACCACAGACCCGAGAGAGAAAGATTGCCTAAACGAGCTCCCCAAGCGATGTCTGATTACATCTGTTGTAAGGAAATGAGACGTAGACGGCCTATGTATTTCCGATGGAAGATGACAATTCTGACTTCATCATATCAGATTGTCTATGGCAGCATGAGGTAGGGTGTGTCCTGACCTGTTTTCCGACTTCAAGATTGCGTTCAGTAGGTTCAGAAGTGCTCGAAACTTGAGCCTTTCTTTTGGTACTATAAAATTGGCAAAATTGAGGAGACCAACTAAGCTCTGGAGCTCCTTGATCGTTGTGTGTTGCTTCCCTAACAAATGACAAATTTTGTTTGCTAGTCGCGGAAGTTTCTCTTCGGGAAGGCGCTTCCAGTTCGACCATGGATCCCAATGAATTCCTAGAAACACTTAAACTTTTTGACGGGGTGATAATCGACTTTTTGTAGTTGACCGGCTGGTCAACCGGCTGGTGGAAACGTTGGGTTGGCTAACCCAAAGTTTCCAGAGTGTCAACCACAGTCTTTACGTGGTTCCGAAGTCTGTCTTCGTCCTGATGAGCGATCAAGAAATCGTCGAGGAAAACTATTATCCTGACACCTCGTTGCCTGAGCGTCTGGACTATTCAATTCGTAAGCGCAGCAAAGGTCTTGGGCGCTGTGCTCAGACCAAAAGGTAGGCAAGTCATTTCTAGTAATTCTTTGCGATAAATTAAGCGCAGAAACCTTCTGTGGCTGCGAGCCACAGGTAAATGAAAATACGTCTGCGAGAGGTCGACTTTGCATAGCCAGTCCTGTGGTTGCAGAAAATAGGGGATGCGATATGTATTTATTAGCTTGAATCGATCTGTTCTGATGTAAGAATTCAGAATTTTTAAAAAGAATATTGGACGATTTGAGCTGTCGCCTTTGGGGACAAGAAACATTGATGACAGGAAGCTTGGTGAAACAATGGCTACTTTCAGAATTCCTTGTTCTATCATTTTGTTTATGACCGATGTCATTTCGGCACTTTCCGGAACATTTAGTTTGCTTCAGACAACGCTTGGGTGAACAAGCGGAGGCTTCAGGCAAAAAGGGTATGCGATACCCCGTTATTATTTTTAAAATGTAATTTGGTGCATTCATTTGTTCCCATTGATCTCGAAACTGTAGGTGACGCGTGACGGACCGCTCCGAACAAGTCAATACTTACATCGTTTGTTGTCATTATTTTGCTGGGAGGGCGATGACACGAGTTTTCGCCCATTTCTTAGTTGATTATTTTGTCGTGTATTGGACCGGCCTCGAAAGCTATTACGGTTACTCGGTGCGACCAAATAATATTGAGCAGCATAAGCATTACAGCCACCTTGCGGAGGTAGGTTACCGCTGCTACAACCACCTTGCGCAGGCGGGTCGACTGCTAGCACATTGCGAATGCGTATTATTGTGCTGGCATGTCTGAGCTGTATGAGCAAAACCCTGCGAGGGCTTTTTGTTAGGTTTTTAGGCCCCTGCGAAGGGCCATAAAACTTTTTTGCATCCACCTGTGAGGTAGATCATATATTAGCCTTTTGCAATGGCGAAAAACATTTTCATACACCCCCAGCTTTTTCCAAAGCAGCAGTAAACTTCTCTGTGTTAAATAGGTTGGTACATGTCGGTGGAATAAGTATGCCTTCATCAAGGGGTCCTTTGCCTGTTTAATGACACAGTCTCTCCGCATTTGGAGAATCTCAGCACGATGTCCACAAACGATCTGTAATAAGTCTGAAGAACACTTACTAAAGTCCCCTGTAGAAAAAATACCATTAACGTTCTGAAATAAAGCTTAGTTTCAAAATTTTAAAGTCAACTTTATGTACACTAACATTATCAGGTTCCACATCAAGCATTTGTTCATAACGATTTTCAGTAACACCGGATATAATCGGCATCATAATCCATATTGGTACTCACGTGTTCACTGGTGCTCTTGCAAATCATTTGTTGTTGAAGGCTACGTACCCGTTTTGCCAATTTCCGTACCTGGAACTGGAACAGCTTGAATTCCAGCTACTAGAACTGCTCGACCGAGCCCGCCGCTTCTGTGGCGAAGAAGGGCCCGGAAGAACATCACTACTAACCCTAACGGCATTGTTACACGAATTTTCCATACTGAATATTCCATTCACTTATTTAAAATTAATTCGTGATACAAATCGTTAGGATATTTAAAATTTCAAAATAAGAAAAAAAAAAAGTATAAAATAACTTTGAAGGTAGTGTCGCAGCGACACGACCGTTGACGGCGGGAAACAAGACGCATATACAGTATGTTAAATAACAGAGGGCGTTCCCTTAAATTCGTTAATATATATCATTAATAGATTAAAATAAAAATATCAGCATAGAAAAATACGCATAAAATTATCCGAATAAAAAGAAATTATAATTGAAACTAAATTTGAAACCTTCTGTTTTAAATCAAAATAGTAGCGCGGAATAGTATCTACCTAACGTTGCATTGCCCAACACACATCAATCAATTAGATCTTAGATCGCCGCCGCATACGCGGCTCGTCATTCATAAATAAATTGTGACGTTGCCGTCTTTCATGTTCGCGTGTACAGTGTGTTTCTTTTACATGTCAATTTAAAATTTTTATTGAATATTATCATATTCAAAAAATTTTAAAACATTTTGTTTTCGAATGGAAATATTTTTTTTAGCATGTATGTATGCTATACTATTTCGGGTGAACGGGAACGCCCTCTGTTAGTTAACATACTGTATAATGTACTCTGTGCAAGACGCCAATGAAATCAAGATGACAAGTCTCGCTTAGCGAGCCTTCTAGCCTCCTACCACTGCCACGCGGAAGTGACGTACTAGAAAGAGACAGATATATAGAAACGTTGAAGGTGGGAAACGTAGGGCTTATCTCAATTAAATAAGCTTCGAATAACGGTCAAGTCAAATTAATATGCTTTTTTTATGTTTGTTCGCGCATAACTTTGTCGTTTATAAACCGATTTTCATAATTGTTTTTCTGTTGGAAAGAATACGTTCCCAAGGTGGTCCCATGATAAGGATATCAGGGTTTGATAGTGGAAGACCAGAGAAAACAAGGGGAACTTTCAAAAATTGCAGGGGCGACTAGTGCATTTCTTAGCATTTTCATTAAGTATTTTAAAGCACTACAATTTAATAAAGGTCTGGACTAGATCTGATGATGGAGCCGGGAGACAGTCGAAGGAACTCCGCAACAATTCACAACAGCTACCTTGTGTTTGTGCTTGAATAATTTGTATTGACAAGAACCTTACACCTAGATGGGTGGTGACTGTCATTAGGGAGCTGATGATGATGACAAAGGTCAGTTGAAGGAACTCCTAAACGATTTACAGTAGCTACCTTGTATTTGGATTCAATTCATTTATATTGATGAGACCTTTGCACCCATTGGGTTAAAATAACGATCTGCAGTAAATTTGATGGCGAAGACCATAGGCAGTTGAGGGAATACTTACGGGTAAAAATTAAAGTAAACAAAATTACATCGTTTCCCAACTATATTTGCGTCAGCTCCCAGTCTGACCGGATGCAACTGAATACATAGTACTTTTAACAATTAAAAAGTGTAAAATAAAAACTTTTTTACAAAAAAACAACCGACTTCCAAAAACCACTACAAAGTGAAAAATAACTAATTTCGGAAGTCGGTGTCAAAAACGAATATACAAAACCAAAGACACCGACTTCCGAAATTAGTTATTTTTCACTTTGTAGTGGTTTTTGGAAGTCGGTTGTTTTTTTGTAAAAACGTTTTTATTCTTTTTTATGCTTAAGTTGCGCGGTGCGCCCCATCTCATTCACACTGTACCAATGTAGTTAAATGTACGCAGTATAAAAAATATGCATGTGTGCCTCTGCTGCGTTGGCTCACATTTTTTTCGGTTAGTTTCTTAGCATATATCATATCTGTTTAATAATATATCAATGGAGGTATAGCGCTATAGGGTGTAAATAAAAGTGATAGTGAAACGAAACTGCCTGATTCGTACCTAGTTGTTCGAAATTCGAATCTGAATGCAAAACCTTAATTATAAGCTCCTGTATGTGAACTATTAACACGATTCTATTAAACATGTATTCCTCTGCTAGCGCTTCTATACTGTGCTATGATATAAATATACGTCTGTTATAATTGGGTCGAGTATCTTAAAAGTAAACGGGGCCGTAAAACGCATAGAACACCTTATTTATTTAATTCAAGATCAAACAGAGAGTGGAGTCCATGATAATAATCCGAGGTTACTTTAGTATCACTTCAAGTTTACCTACTCCACAATTTCCTAGTCCACTGCTATAATAATCTTTTGGCGCATGATTGACATTGACAAGGGAGTGCCCCTTGTCAATGTCAATCATGCTGGTAAACATTTCTGCAAAATTGTTTTGTGAAATGTGAAAAATCGGACAAGTGCGAGTAGGACTCGCGCCATGACCATGAGCGTTCCGTCTCAAAGCTGTGCTCTACTGCTCGCGGCTTCACTCAAGTGATACAGCCCACTTTCAACTGACAGACGGACAGACAGATAGATACGAGTGATCCTATAAGGGTTCCGTTTTATCATTTGTACATACGGTACCTACCCTAAAAATAAGATGGCTGTGTTAGTTCCGATTTTGGCCACGTGACAAAAGATCCTTCAACAATTATGAGAATATGAATGTAGGCAGTAAGTACTCAGTCAGATACATATATTGGTAAGTAGACCAACCCACTTTTGAATGTAAATAAGTAACATGTTTTCCGAATTTTTTGGTTTACTTTTGTTTTGAGGGATGGAGAGTCCGATATCTTGATAAGGCTAGCTTGTAAACTTACGAAATGCTCCTCAAATCCTTTATGACCTGAGCTACCTATATTCAACCTCTTGAACTATTGTGACAAAAAACAGATAAAGTAAAATGATATATAAATCTCAATCGCTAAAGTTGCAATTCACTTGTCGGTTTAGAAAGCTGTGTGGGCTGATGTAGGCAGATTTTTTGTCGACTGTGATGGATAAAGCGAAGGAGACTCAGACGACTTGTTAGGAAATGCTGTTAAAGAGAAGAGGTACTTTTAAGGTTTTTTTAGTCTTCAAGGAATACCTATAGGTAGTTTGGTACTGCTTGATCCAGAGTCTAGATAATCTATCGAAGAGAATAGTTATCATTCAAAGGGGGTTCGAAACTTTCCATAGCCTAGTATATAAGAGTAGGGGACAGTGTTACAAATTTAAAATGTCAAGTATATTACTTTCCCTGAAGTATCATATTTCTAAAAAATTTGCAGGTAAAGATCATCATAGGAGAACAGACTATGGAAATTCCAAATAAATAACTACATATCATTCTCGTATGCTCTAATAAAACAAAACGAGGAGGCGGCTCAATACGGCAGCTTTCGTAGAAAAAAAATTCCAACCCCTTCTCTCTCCTAGAAATACTTTATTTTTTGGTACAAACTAAAAGCTTCCAATTACATTTACTATGCATTTTTCCCATTTCATGCAACCTGCATAGGTAGATAAAATGGCTGTTCCTTTATTAAAAGTGATAAAACTCCTCTACTATATAACGGTTGCTTTAAAAGTACCTAAGTTTAAAAAACCTAATTTGTGTAAAACATTTCTCTATTGCTCTTCCAGAGTTCCATAACTTCATAAACTGGAAAAATACGCACGGTTATATTCTATTACAAAATGAACATTCAGCAATTTAAACGGCAGAATTTTTATTCCGTAGGTGCTTAATTACGTTAAAAGCAACACGTACAAAATTATATTCATCGTAAATGAAAAAAGAGAATCTATTTCGAATTGCCCAAGTCTTATTAGTGCTGAAACAGATTCGAAACTCGAAAGTTTCGTATGTTTGCCAGCTAGATACTGTTAAGTTTTCTTTCTGTAGCGATCCTATTTTCGCTAGTTCCCAAGTTTACGAAGAAAGGGTGAAACGTTTTCGTGTGGTAATTTGTCGCTAAAATCCTTATTTATTGCAACAGAGAAGTTGGATCGGCCCCGGGGGCAAATTCGCAAACTTTGCTCCTTTAACTTCGCTTCACCGAGTACCGACACCTTGAGCACATATTGAGGTTGAATCCTCGTTTTCATGTTTCAATAGAATTATTGAGGTTTACTTTAATACTGTTTTATTTTTGATACCTCAGGCGTTAAAGTTTATTTCCGTTCATAAAGCGTCTTAAGTATATTATTGAAATTAAGTATTTGTCTTTGAATTATTAAAAAAAACATATAGAAAGTAGGTGTAGGCCTATTGACGATCAATGGACCAAACTAGCGAACCAGTGGGTCCTGCAGGGTAATTGTGTAACATACTGTTAGTAGGAATGGGCTTTGTTTTGACAGTTCGACAATATTCATTGCGTTATTTACGTTGTTGATCAGATGCATTTTTCGAACATAATATGCTATGGCTAATCCATTTCGGATTAGCCATAGCATTAAGCTTCAAAATTATCCCAATTGATAGTAATGGTGTGTTACGCAATAGGGGTGCTGGTTAATGGCAAACGTTATCGCGGTAGACTCAGATGGAGATGGCAAGATGGCCTGCACTCCTTAAATGAATATTGGTTCGTTGCAGCTCTAGACAGAGAGAGGTGGAAGGACAGTAGGGAGGCCTTTGCCCAGCAGTGGAACATTATTGGCTAAGAGAAAAAAATACGTAGGCCTAGTTTAGTGCGGAGTTTAAATTGATTATGAGTAATCATTGACGGTAGCGTCATTTGTGTGATTGGGTTCATTCTTCGATATGTGGACTCTTTTTACAAAAATATTATAACACATTATACGTGATACATACATTGATAAAATATTAAACTAAGGTAGATATGTCACTAGCGCACTAAAAATGAAGCGTACAAAAGGAAGTAAGTCCTGTATCTCGCTTTAGTCACTCTCGATACACTCGTAAAAACAAACGACAAACACTAACAGCGCAAACGACAAACACTAGCCATCTTTTTCTTCTCTATGCTTTAGATTGCGCCCCATCTCACTCACACTGTACCAATGTATGCCGAATAAAAATATGCATGTGTGCTTATTTTTTTTGGTCAGTTTGTTAGAATATATCGTATCTGTTTAATATTTTATCAATGGATACATATATTATGTACATTGTGGCGAGCCGAAGTGATGTGGCCAGCTACATTGCAACAAATAATTTATTATTTATTTTTACATTTTAAAGAAACTTACAGCTAGCATATTATATATTGGTAAAAGATAAAGAGTGAAGGAAGGCTAATTAAAAGTTTCCACGGACAATATTAGGTTAGCACAAGGGACACTAACAGGTACAGCAAAGACCAGGAAAGTTAAATCAAGAACAAGTAAGCACTCTGAGAGTATTTAGCAAAGACTGAAAATGTTTTAGTGATTTACAAAGAACTTATGGCAATTTTTTTTTTAGTTTAGGAACACTGGTGAAGAATAAATCGAGATCATCAACCCTCTGACACTACAAGTTATATGTTCTGCTAGCTCTTATCATATAAGAGTATTTTCGGTATATGCATCGCACAGAGGCAACATACAGAGGCTGATGTTTCCCCAAAGTGAAGGAAGGAACGCGCAACCCCATTTAGCTCAACAATTCAGAACAGTCGATTGAACCATTAGCCAAATTGAACAGGAATACCACGTCGGCAATTTTTCCCCGCTCAATTAATAGAAGAATGTGAAACTTACTGTAAAGGTTGCAGTAATTAAGCAAATAAGGAGGAAGATCAGGCAGGATTGCGGTCAAGCACTGGTTTATAATTTGTAAAAAAAAAAAAAAAAATAAGTTCTGGATCTAAACTGAATGCACCTCAAAAACTTCCTTCGGACACTTTCTATGTGATTGACGTAAGTATCGTAGGCAGGATTCCACACCGGTGGAGCAGTATTTGAGATGACTGCGCAAAAGCACAATACAGAATTTTCAGTCTTTTGATATTTTTAAAATTTGCTGATATCCTCAAGAGAAAACCAAGGGCTTTTTTAGAAGCTTTTTTAATAATTTTATCACTGTGTGTGTCAAAAAGAAGTTTCAAGTTGAAAGTGACTCCTAAGTCTGTAATCGTGTTAACTCTGGCTATTGAAGTATTGGCTAACCCACCACACTGTTCCCAACCCACTGCAACTCCTGAAAGCCAGAATCAACAGTGGGGACCGCCAGAAAAACGCCGAGCAATGAAGCTCGACGAGTCCCGGAGAAACGATTCAACTGTCTTGGGTCCCGCAACGAAATTAATCAGAAAAGAATAGCGGAGGATTAAGAAAAAGATATTTACTGAATAACTACTCGCCGGCTAGTTCGCGTATTTATACGGTCAAACTGGAAGCACAGGACTCTCTCGAATTGGTTTACAAAATGGTCCCGAATCTTCTCGCGGCTACGCGGACAGGAAGCTGATATGTCTGTACTCTTTCTTTATCTGTCTGTCTCGTTCTAACATTGGCGGTTGGGTGGTTCCGCTACTCGACACCAGACGTCGCTGATGCTAGCCGCGCTGTCATTGGTCAATGCGTGTGTGTGAGTTGATAGATTGTCAGGTCGATAACTGTCAATATGTAATGTTGATTATTTCTCCGAAATCTAGATGTCGCTAGGTTTTCACATCGTTTCATAAATATTTTTCGTTTGTTTTCATAACTATGGCCTTTGCGTCGAAATGTCATCTGTCAGTCTTGCTATTATATGTTTACATATTTGTTGAGATAATTTTCTTAAAATGTTCCTGTTATGTGAATGTGGAATGTAAAGGGGAATGTTTTCGTCGCGAACAGTACAAGTGCAACATTTCGAGATATTGATCTAACCGGTTGGCCGTGCAGTACCCTACGAACGATCGTGTTGGAGGCGTTTAGCATCTTCATAAGTCCTGATTTCACTTCTTCATGTCACCCGCAAATAAAAGGACCGTTGAGTTCGAGAAACATGAAGATACATCATTTATGAAGATGTTGAATAACAAGGGTCCCAAAAGCGATCTCTGTGGAATACCTGAGGGGGTAGTTATAGCTCTCGATGTAAGGACAATAGTTTGACATCTGAGACGAGTACCACCTGAAAAGATCTCCACTGATACCCATAGCCAGCAATTTGCGCAAAAGCATAGCATGATCCAAACGATCAAAACATTTGTAACACGAACAGAACAAAACATGCTGTAATCTGTATAAATTACATCTACTTGTGTGTGGTGTATATATATATATATTATTTTTTCCAAGATTTTAGCGAAAATACATACTTTAGATATGGGCCTGTAATTTTGTAGGTAAACCTTTGCCTAGCCCTTTTAAAATCACAGATTTGTTTACGTTGTGTTTAAAATCAAAACTGTTTTACTTTACTGATGAAGGAAAAATCATGAACTACCTACATAGGAGTCATATGAGCAGACTGAAGACCTACTTACAGTATGTAAATAAATTTAGAAAATAATAATCATTGCATTATCTAATATTACTATGTAAGCAATAGGATACTAATAATAACACTGTATACTTCCGTTGTGTCCTAGATTTTTACGTACTACTTTTATTGTTAATTTATTGCGAAATAAAAAAAAAAATACAATAAGCACTTTTACGCCTGAAGCACAGGTTCTACCTAGTTCAGGCAAATTATACATCAGTGCTACTTAGAGTTAAGAAAATTATTGTAAAAATTATGTACAAATGTGAGAAATAAACAATTTTATTATTATTCCTTTATTTATTGTATATACATATAAATTACATTTTTAAATATTTCTACATAAAATACATAAAAAAACATTTAAAAATATAAAAAATAGTAGCCCACCGGTATCGGGAACAGGGTCCAAGCTACCGGCGGTCAGGGCTCCAGAGAGAGGAACTTCCTGACAATGCGAGCCGTGTCCAGAATTACAGCTTTCTGAATCAAGCCCTTGATCCAGCTGCCTAACGAGAGCCTCCTGAGGTGTTGGTTGAGGCTCTTGGCTATTAAGCCATTGGCTGTCACGACTATCGGTACAATGATTGCTGAATCCACCTCCCACATTTCGACAACCTCGTCAGCCAAGTCAAGATACTTGATTTGTTTATCTTTCTCGGCTTTCACGAGGTTCTCATCATGCGAGATGGTTATGTCAACAATCATTGCACGCCGCTCTGATCGATCCACCATCACTATATCAGGCTTATTGGCAACAATAGTGCTGTCAGTGATGATGGATCGATCCCAGTACAATGTGATATAGCCATTTTCGAGAACTGGGTCGGGCGTATACCTGTAGTACGGCACCTCTGATTCCACAAGGTTGTATTTAAGAGCAAGTTGCTGATGAATGATCCTGACTACAAGGTTGTGTCTATGCAAGTACTCTCCGTTAGCTAGACGAGAACACCCGGAGATAATATGCCTTATTGATTCCCCCGGCCGGTGACATGCCCGACAGATGTCAACTGTGCCGTCTTTCACAATAAATCTCCGGTAATTGTTCGTCATCATAACTTCGTACATAATTGCAAAGACAAAACCTTCGGTTTCCCCAAAGAGGTCACCGAAACGTAGCCAGGCTACGGACGCTTGAAAATCAACATCGGGCCCGTGTAGGGCTCGGAAAAAGCGTCCGTGAAGCTCTTTGCTCTTCCATACCTCCATGCGATCATTTGTGTCAAGCACTACTGGTTTACGCCAGTTCTCTTTAGCCAAGGAGAGCGGAGTGAGGCCTTTGTCAGCCGCGACCACATTTCGATGCATCCCCACGTCGGTTTCTAGGAAATAGTCCCTGAGACTGCATATCTCGCGATTGTGGAGAGTCTTGGCATTTAAAAAGCCACGACCTCCACATTTTCCCGGGATATACACTATACAGCCTCATAACCGATGACCTAGGGTGATGCAATCGATTTGCAGTCAGTAGCGTACGGACCCTCTGATCCAGGGCGTCAAGTTCGGTGTGAGTCCATTTGAGTATGCCGAAAGAGTACATCAATACCGGCATGACCCAACCATTGAAAGCGCGCACCTTGTTTCCGCCTGATAGAAGACTATTAAGTACTTTTTTCAGGCGGCCAAAGAAGCGTTCCTTCAACGATTGCTTCATGTCAGTAACATTGATACCCAACGCTTCCGACATACCCAAATACTTATAGGTTTCGGGTGCGGAGAGGGCTCTAAGGTTTATGGAACTCTTGAGTTGGGTTCCCACGGATTCCATAATCTCTCCTCGCTTTACATGCAGACCGCACATTTGTCCACACCAAATTCCATCCTGATGGTGAAAATTACTGAAATTTTCAGTAGCTCGTTCAGTTGTGAATTGTTGGGAGCAAAAAGTTTCAGGTCATCCATGTAGAGGAGGTGCGATATAACCTGACCACCTCTCCTCAACCGATAGCCTAGACCTGAATCCTCCAATAGTGTGCTTAGAGGATTCAATGCTAAGCAAAACCAAAGTGGACTCAAACTATCGCCCTGAAATATTCCTCGCTCGATCCTTATCGGTTCGCTATTCCTCTGAATATTTCGACATCCTGGATAGCGAAGGACTGTCCTCCATGTCCTCATACACGTCATCAGGAAGGTGCGCAGAGTTGCATCCACTTTATACAACTCCAGCACCCTCATGAGCCATGTATGTGGCACTGAGTCATAGGCCTTCTTATAATCTATCCAACATGTCGACAGATCCTTTCGGGAACGACGAACCTGTTGGCTAATGGCCATATCAATAAGGAGTTGTTAACACCACTACGATCCGGACGAATCGTTTCGCCTCCTCCTTTATACCGCGTACATCGAGGGACTGGAACCATTTGCCAGCGGCGGTGTTTCCGTCGGACTACAATTTGAGTGTCTTCAAGGCTAGAGTGAATAGGCTCTTAATAAACTAGTGCGCTTTACCATCAACGATTGCGTCACTGCTTACCATCAGGCAGGATTGCGGTCAAGCGCTAGTTTATAATATACAGTATGTTAACTAACAGAGGGCGTTCCCGTTAACCCGAAATAGTATAGCATACATACATGCTAAAAAAATATTTCCATTCGAAAACAAAATGTTTTAAAATTTTTTCAATATGAAAATATTCAATAAAAATTTTAAATTGACATGTAAAAGAAACACACTGTACACGCGAACATGAAAGACGGCAACGTCGCAATTTATTTATGAATGACGAGCCGCGTATACGGCGGCGATCAAAGATCTAATTGATTGATGTGTGTTGGGCAATGCAACGTTAGGTAGATACTATTCAGCGCTACTATTTTGATTTAAAACAGGAGGTTTCAAATTTATTTTCAATTATAATTTCTTCTTATTCGGATTATTTTATGCTTATTTTTCTATGCTGATATTTTTATTTTAATCTATTAATGATATATATTAACGAGTTTAAGGGAACGCCCTCTGTTATTTAACATACTGTATATATATATATAAAAAAAGAGTAGCTCCTTAGTACCGCGGGACCTGCTCCTACATCCATTTTGAGAGGCAGACACGATGGAGTTACTGTCAATATGTTTGTTAATTATAGTTTTCAAAATGGATGTAAGAACTTTATAGACCGTCGGTAAACAGGTGATCGGCCTATAACTTTTGGGTTCCGCGGTGCTACCTGATTTATGGAGCAGGTGGGTTATTCCAGTAGTAAGGAACTGAGGTAACGAACCAGACACTAAAGCAGTCTGGAATTGAGATGCCAAGCGAGCGTGCGACCTTGGAAACCATTTTATCAAAAAATTATGCTGCCCGTCCGGTCCTGGAGACTTCCAGTTCGGTAACGGACGGACTGCACGAGCTACATCTTGGGAGCAGATGGTAATAGCCCCCTTTTCAGGTATTGGATCGCAGGCTCTCTCGACATCCCGGACCCAGTCACCTTAAGTGTGACTGACAGGTACCGACCAGATACTGCGCCAAAATGAACACATGTCATCATCATCCGGTAGGCACGTTTCAGTCACACCTTGTTCTGGTCGTTCCGAGTTCCTATAAACCCACCTTTCATTGCTTTGGAAGGAGCGATGCTGGGTGTACCGTTCCACTCGTCGTTTATATCTTCTAATACGGTTCGCCCATGCATACACTTTCTGCTTCAGGAAGTCGATGCGCTCCGTGACACGGGCCATATAATTCTGAGGGCTGGTATTTGTACCTGAGAATGCCCGCCTCACAAAGCGCGTCACTCTAGGACGAGTATTTCCCTCCCTGAAGCAGATTAGTTTACCGATGAGTGCTCTGGCCCCACCAATACGACGTTCAATCCTGTGCTGCCAAGCTGGTACTACTGGTTTCGGTCGTGTAGCTCTAGAGTGACTGGGAAATTTGACATGAGCTACACGACAAGCTGCTACAGCTGCGCAGTACAGGATTGAATGAGTATCAGTGACGTCCTCGCAGGTATCAAAATAATCTGATAACTGCGCATCCAGAGCAGCCATCAGTGCCCTATTTCTGTTATGCATGGGCAAACGTGGCAGGCGTGGTCTCAGTTCTGCCAGGGTGAACCGATATTCCCGAATCGCAACCTCCAAAGCATTTATTAACTCCTCATTGCACTGGGTACTTACATTTGTAGCCCTATCATTACTCCCCTCGTCAGCATAGTTTGTTGGCTGCGGTGGTATCTCCGCAGTCTGCGACTGGTGAGCAATGATACGGTTACTCTTCATTTCGTTTCGCAGGCGATCAAGCACAGTATCATCCTACATATACGCTGGGTAACCCGTACCTGATCCGACAGTCGTTGCGCCGACACGTTGACAGCTGGCTCAAGCACCTGAAACAGACAGAGCATTCGAACACGGTACGCGGTCAGGTTGTTTCCTCCCTCTGTAGCCCCATAGTATGAGCGCATGACGTTTTCGTTGATGGATTGTGTCCATCTCATGCGCTGCACACTTTCGCCGGGAGCTGGGACCCTTATATTATTATTATTATAAACAATTTATTATAGGAGCCCGGCATGCCCTAGAGCCGATAAAAAATATGTGACAATGACCAATCTGCACTGAGCCCGCGTGGTGGATTACAGTCTGCTTCTTCTCGCAGAGCGGAAGTCTCTGTTCCAGTAGTGAGAACGCGATAGGTTATATTTTATTTTAAAAATCAAATGTTATTTATTTAAATTAGGCTGAGAATCAGCACTTTTTGAACGTCAATCATCATCTATCTGCTGTGAGTTACCTAAATGACAGTTTAGAGTATTGTTTACAAGCGCATGAAATCTTTTTAAGATTGAGCAACTCTTAAAACAATACGATTTACTTGACGAGGATTTGAGTCATCGATTGGCCACCAGGAAACAGCACCCGCCACAGATAATGGTTTGGGCCTCTGTAACCGCAGATGGGCGCTCTCCAATCGTTTTCATCGACCCTGGCGACAAGTTAAATGCGCAATATTATCGGGAAAGTATTCTGGAGGTTGATTTGAAGCCGTGTGCAGACAAACATTTTGGTGGCAGAGTATGGACGTTTCAACAGGACTCGGTACCATCTCATAAAGCTCGAGTGAATCACGAATGTTTGAAAAACAACGTGCCGAACTTCATAACGTCCACGCTCTTGAATTCACCAGATGCAAATCCGATGGATTTTCCGTTTTGGGCCATTTTGAAGAGCAAGGTCTGAACCAAAACGTACACTAGTTTCGAGGCGTTGAAGAAAGCCGTTGTAAGCGAATGGTCCAAAAAAACCTGCAAGTCACATTCGGGCAGCTCGTGATTAATTTTTGGACCGTCTCAAGGCCATAGTTAAGGCAAAGGTGGTTATATCGAGCAAACGTAAATAGTTTCTGAATTTTATATTATTTTTAGACATTTTTACATGCTTTTTATTAGTTTCACTTGTATGTTTGCTCGCGCCTACGGTGGCCGGGAGTTCGATATTGTCTCCGGACCAGGGCGGCCTTCACCGTGTGCTCCACCGTGTCTTCAGAGCGTTTCCCCCCGCCTTATCAAGAACAGGAACCTCCCGAAACATCCGTTTCCGGTGAGGACCTGCGTCAGGCGAAAGGTGAGGGCGCTGTGGCGCCTCTCTAGCCACTCTTCAAGGAGGAGACTTGCCGCCGCTATTGAGGCGTGCCCAGCAATGGGTTGCGATAATCACACTCTCCATGTCGGCATGCGATCGCGCCGGAGCTCTATCTGCCGTACCACGTGTTAATCTCTCTGATCGTGTGCATGCTCGCGGCAGCGGAGTTATTCCCCGGCGTTTTGTCGCGTCTTGTCTTGTAAATTAAATTTAAGTGCATCATTTTCTATTTTATTAAGAAAAGGACAGAAGATAAAATATTAGATTACACCTGTCAAGTAAGTCCGCTCCTGACGTAAATTGACGTATTTTTGATTGCCTTATAAACGCGTCTAAACTATCTATGGAGTATCTTAATTTGACAGGATTACACTAAAATGTTATCTTCTATCCTTGTCTTAATGAAATAGAAAGAAAAGGATGAACATAACTCAAAATTTGTTTAGTTTGTTAACAAGAGATGCGGAGTTAATATCTCAATAATTCATCCTACTAATAAACTAGTCCTACTAAAATTATAAAAGTACCCAAAAACTACCCAACTGATTTGGCTGTAATTTGGCACACAGATTGCTTATAAACTGTAGGGTAATTGCGTAAGGCACTATCAGTAGAAATGGGTTTCAGTTTGACAGTTTAACATTGTCTATTGCGTGATTTACCTCGTTAAGCAGACACAACTTTCGAACATATAGAGCAATGGATTAGCAATATGCTTTAAACTTATTCCACTTGCTAATAATAGTGTGTTGCTGGATGTTAATCGTGGTTGTAAATCACTGTATGTTTACAGTATATAGTACTGCTACGTTCATTCGGGATTGCAATCGGTTCATATCGTACTTAGCAAACTTTTACATTGAAAAATACCCTCTATTGTATTATTGTATGGCTACTCTCACACAATTCCATTGTTACAGCGGGTTATCGCACTATGCATAGTCGCGATCAAACAATGCGGACATCAACTCTGTTCAATACAGAATCAATTGTACCTTACAACAGTGTTTAGCACAAACTTCGCTGCGTTGCGGTGGAATCGATTTCAAAATGGAATCCCTAGGTACTCTGACTGACGGATTTGGAGTGTTGTAAAACTTTGAAATGGTATGTTTTGTTTGAATTGAATCTGAATAATGGATTGCTAATACTAATATTATTGTAATCGATTTTGTTAGGTAAGTATTTCAGCTAAAATTAACATCTTTCTATTGGCTATCAGTGACACCGATTCTCTTGCTCATAAACTAAATTTTTCTTTCTATGTCATTAAGACGCGGTAAATAGACAACTTTTAGGTATTTGAGGGGGTGAAGCAGACGAAGTGGGACACGACTAGCCCCGCCCACTGCGGGGCGCTCCGCGCGAGTACATGCGTCGTGCATCGAGAAATAATCACGTTCAATTAAGTCTATACCAACCATTCTCTATTCTATCTACATTTAGAAGCGTAATTTCACAACCTAAACGCGAAGCATGATTGGCTCTGTTCGTCACAGTCCCGGTTCGCATTAGACATCCGCGGCGAGCACCAGATTCGAATCCCACATACGTTTACTTTACCTTGCGATTTTCGAAAATGTATATTTTTTACATATTTTCATTTTTTATTATTACTTTTGTTTTCTTTTTTATTTTTATAATGCGCTTTGTCCGTTCTGCTTAAATTTTTTTGTTATGTCCTTTTTTCATGAAACTGTTAGTTTAAATCATTCTAAGCACTAGTACAAACCAGACTTCGATAAGAGTTGCAGTTTTGAAGAAAAAAATCTTTTATTTTTTTTTTAAATATGCGATTTTTTTTAACAGTTACTCTAATTAGCTGTTTATAAATAGTAATTTCTAGAAATGATATTCTATTATTTCTAGAAATTACTATTTATAAACAGCTGTTTAGAGTAACTAGAAATGATATTCCATTATTTCTAGAAATTACTATTTATAAACAGCTGTTTAGAGTAACTGTTAAAAATAAAAATACATTTTACGGATATTTAAAAAAAATAAAAGATTTTTTCTTCAAAACTGCAACTCTTATCAAAGTCGGGTTTGTACTAGTGCTTAGAATGATGTAAACTAACAGTTAATAAAAAAAGGACATAACACAAAAAGATAGAAATAGATGGAGGCACTTGGAGGAGGCCTATACCGAAAGGGGCCATGAATAATGCAACGAAATGAAATCTAAATTTACTATTATGAACTATTATCAAATTAACTGTTATTTTTATTGTTTTTCTTTTGTTAAATTATATTATGAACTAAGAAATTCATGGTTAAATAAAGGCTTATTATTATTATTTATTATTAATTTCTAGAAATTTGTAGAAAGAAAATTATAACGAATTGATTTTAAATATTAGTTTGCATTATAATTGTTACAAAAAGAATATATTTAAAAAGATGGAACAATTACTACAAAAAATACAGAATATCGGCTAAATTAATAATAATTAAAAAAAAAACTATTGCAAATAAGAAATCCAACAAAAAGCATACAACGTAAAGCTGGGGTTTGAACCCGAACACATGCAGGTGAAGAAAAATTTGCCGCGAAAAAATAAAAAGAATGAATAATTACAGAAAAAAATCAAATAAAAGATCGGCAAAAATACAAAAGTAAATTAAAAAGCATTTATTTCAATTAAAACCTACAAAAAGCATATAATGTAAACCTGGGGTTTGAACCCGGGCAAAAACGAAATATGATTATTCATCAACAAACAGACACGTAAATATAATTATTTTCTGTGCGGGGTAAAGCAAAAAGTGACATAGGTCCGACAAGCAGCGCGCCTCAGCGGTCACTGTCGCTAAGCATAGAAGTGAAAGAGAAGGCAATGGACGCCGCGATGGAGCGACGTTTCGTTCACGTTATTTATCATTAAATACATTATTTATTTTAGAATATCTTAGTTACATCGATAAACAAAAACAATGGTTTCATTTACTATTATATTTTACATCGCTCTTCTCAATTTTATCAAGATTTGATGATTAATAATACAGTTACAACGGTTATAAATTCAATTTTAGGGGTTACTTTAGGATTTTTTTCTATCGAGAAAATTAATTCAAAACGTGTTTTGAAAACAATGGTTTCCTGCTACATATAGTCAAGATTAACATATAAATTTTTAGCTGCTCTGAAATGTATACATTTGGCTAAAAAAACTGTTTTTTGAAGCCTATTTTTACTGAGCACAGCGCCTTAAGAAAAGGTCAGAAGATAAAACATTAGTTCAATCCTGTCAAATTAAGATATTATACCATAGACAGTGTCTAGAAGTGATTAAAACATGGCGTCTGAAAATACGCCAATTTATTTTAGGCGTAATAATAGGTGCTAATATGACAGAGTTTCTGCTCTGTGGGTACGTAGCTCAGATTTTTAAAGTCGGATCGTCCGCGGCTGTTTTGTCCTACACATTACACAAACAGATCTACTTGAAATAGTAAGTATATGTAGTGTGGTGTGTAGTGTGCGTGTTTTGACGACACGTTTGGTGCAGTGGCTGAACGATGAGCCATGACTCCATGAGTGAGAGCAGTGGCTGAGTAGGCTTCGATTCTCGCATGGAACAAATATTTGTATGGGCTACAGGTAGTCGTTATGGGCGTGCCTGTTTGTGTAAGTTAGTGTAGGGCAAAGTTTATTTAAAAAAAAGAAAAGATATAGCCGCAAATGATCCTGCTTTAAAGGCAGTTAAATAAATAAAAGTTAATTTCTTAATTAAGTTTTTATTTTATTTAAACAAAACGCTTGTACTTAGTCTTCTTTAAAAGTAATTTTCGAGGATCTTCCTTAAAACCGTTTATAACGTCTTCCGTGATTTCCGTACTGGATGAATATTTTTAATCATCTACGTTTGCTTCTTCAAAAATATAATATGTCAAATAAAACATGTAAATGCCAATCGCTCGCAACCTCAGCTCACAACTCTTTACTGAAGATTACTGAATACAGCCGGGCGCAACCGTTAGAGCGCTCGGTTAGATTCGGTAATCTTTGTGCGTTATCGTCGCTGCGCACGCGGTTTTTTGGCAATTTCATAGCACATTTTGCCAGTGTCTGTCTACTGCGCGGTTTATTTTAAAGTTAGCTAAGTCCCCTTGCATGCTTTCATTACTAATTAGGCGAGTAATTCACACACAATCTACGAAATATCCAGGAGATAGAAGGAAAAAGATGCAATGGACTTAAAATTATTTTGTGAACAAGTGAATCGGCATCAGTGGCTTTTAAATTAAACTAAATTAGTTTATATTCAAGTAACAAGACTTGTACAGATAGATACATATAAGATAATATATAAAGCTGAAGAGTTTGTTTGTTTGTTTGAACGCGCTAATCTCAGGAACTACTGGTCCGATTTGAAAAATTCTATTTGCGTTGGATAGCTCATTAATCCAGGAAGGCTTTAGGCTATATAACATCAAATAGGGTATTTGACTAAAAAAAAACTAATTAGTCCGTCAGACAGATTTCCAAAAAATACTACACACGTATTTTTTCTTTTACATATAAACAAAAAATTGACAAATATAAAAGGCATCATAGATCAGGAGTGGTGGCTGGTGACGTCACTGGTCGCTAAAAAGTGTATCGTCCAGTGACGTCACACGAGTTTTCAACGCGCTGTGTCGTCTTCATTTTTTGTTTATATGAAAAAAGAAAAAATACGTGTCTAGTATTTTTTGGAAATCTGACTGACGGACTAATTAGTTTTTTTTAGTCAAATACCCTATTGCGACCAATAGGAGCGGAGCATAACTAAATCCAGGCGAACGAAGTCGCTAGCGGCCGCTAGTATAAGATAACAAACAAAAACAGAAATACGAACACTAACAAGCGCTTATTATAATTTAATGTTTGCCGGAGTATAAGGCAATCTAGTCTTTTGGCGATAATCGCGAGGACGGAGTTGGAGCCACCCCGCATTCTGTGCACCGTTTTAGTATCGTCGTGTGAAAGCTGACGGTTTCATTTACCTTTTCAACTGTAACTTCAAAGTACTGCCTATTTATACTGCCCTTTAAATGTTACGCCAGCCGTGAGTCACTTAAGCGATACGCGGCTACGAGTTTGATCACAGGTTCGATGAACTGCCTAATGCTACGCGTTGCCATTCTCACCGTGAGTCACTGCTACGCTGCGTCTACGCAAAGCTGCTACGGAGTGACCACAGGTTCCCCGAAATGCTTAATGCTATGCGTAGCTACGATGGCGTGAGTCATTGCTTCACCGTGCCTACGCAAAGTTGCTGCTAGTTGTATTACGAATACAAAGCACCTGTGTCTTTTCATTTTCATAAGGTCTAATACTTAAGGAAAGGTAGCTCTCGCTTGCACCCCTTCTCAGTTATGAATAATTTCACAATAGTTATGCATTCAGCAGTTAGACGGGTGCAACGTGACTGAAATAAGTAGCTGATACACTGACATAGACGACGTCTCTCCGCATTAGCTGTTTCAGACAATGTCTCACGTTTCTGGTTATTATTAGTTTAGTAATAAATTATCCAGCTGCCGGAAGATACTGCTGTGATATTCCTGTGTTCGTAAACTTAATCGTAGTAGGTAATTAAGTTAAAGTTGGAAATCGTGGTTTTCCTATAAAGGCGGGCAGATGCGTCGGCTGTCTGCTAATAATAATATGAGTAGGTATGGTATCCTAATAACGCAGGTGAATTCCTTAATTCACCTTCGTATTGGGTTCTTTGTAGCGGTCCCAAGGGAGCCTATAATGAGCACGGCAGATTATGTCTACGGCTTGAAATGAATAATGAGGAGATCTTTGTAAGGGATACCCTCCTTTAACAAGATCACCTCATTATTCATTTATGTACCTAATATGAATGTCATAATTTTATTTATTACATTGTTTTAGCTGATGATATGCTCGTAGGTACGTTTCCCTACATTTTTCCCACGACACTTAAACATAAAAGGTTAAAATAAAATATTTTATGTCGCAGAGTTTTTCTAGAGCAAGAAACTCTGTAAGTTTGAAAGCACTTGCGCTGTTCAGTAATTACATTTAGCGCTCGCATATATAATTTTGCTCATAATATGAAGCGCGCCGCTTTGTATATTAAAATATGGTAGTAACTTTTTTTGATGGTACGGTCAAGAATGAATTCGCCAAACAAAGTGAAAACAGCTCTTTGATGAAAATTTTTAGTTTTGAAAGGTTTCTGTTGCTGTGTATAGTCCAATTTAGAAAAGTTAACTGGATTTATTTTCTCTTGTTTCTGAGCGAAGAGTTTTTACGTATGCAACTGTTTTTAAGTCCAGGTACTACAGTTATATCGTAATTATTTTATATAGGATAATAATGAGGACGTTTTTTAACCACAAAGTAATAATGTGGCCGTATATCAATGACATTCTACGCATTAGGCCCGGCTCTGGATTATCTTTACTTAATAAGTAGTACTTAAATTTGATTGCCTAGCATGCAAGTGAGTGTAGGTAACAGCCATAGTTATTCTCTAATATAATTGTGTTCATCTGTTCCCAGAACCACAGAAATTGATTTAGATTGATGTTGACATTTATACATGAGTTCCGAAACTGCTGATAGAATGAGGTTCACCACTTGATGTTATAGGTCACAGCAGAAAAACGACATGACATTATTTCATGTGTGTCGAAATTCAACTAAAATTAAAGCGGTTGGTTTATTTAACTTTTTAACTTTCCCGACGACATGCCGCTTTGAGCGCTTAAAAGTGAACGTCTGTGTACGTGGGTAACAATGTCATCAAAATACATAATGTTATTTTTAATATAATAATGCCACTGTCACGATCGCTCCTTTACTTCTTTTGTCCCATATTCTGTAATATAAGAACTGTTTCAAAGGAGTTTTAGTCTTTTTAGGATAATAAGGTTGTGGACACGTTCGCAGTATGTACGGTAGTTCTAAAATAAGTAAGTAAATAAAATAAGTAAAACAAATAAACTAGATTCATGAAATTAATTATAGCTATGTAACCATTTGTGAATAACGACACGTGTATGTCACATAGATGCAATGTGCCTACATACGGTAGTAAGTCAAAAGCTCTATCTACACGATTAAACGTGTTAATTATTGTATGTAATTTAGTAATGAATCTATTTTAGTAGGTTAATTACAAATTACAATAGTTCCACCTTGAATAATTAAGTTTATGGTCAGCACGACTAGTCTCGTTACATTATTATTAAAGGCCTAATTATTTTGACGGAATTGTAATGTCGCCCAATCCAATAAACTGAAATGTTATCATCTTCTATCAAGTCTACAAGCGTCTGTGGTTAGCTGTGGTACACTCGATCTTCTAATTACTGTAATGAGGACACAGCACAGGGCTCAATGTGCAGCCTGTGGCCTCAAGGCCTCTAACACTCTCCTTAATTATAGTAAATGCACGATGATGGTTGGATTTGCGCTTCGATGTCGCGAGTTTTCACAAACAATATATAAACACAGGTACGAGAGGCTTTTCAGCAGATTACAAAAGTTACCAAAGAAGTGATAATAGAGGCCGAACGAACGCCGGAATAGAAACTGTCTACGTTTTCGTCTTAAAGAGAAATCTCAATTCGTTCTACTGTTAAATGTGATGTGATAGATGATATTGGACTTTCTCTTGTAACGGAAAGTTACGCGGAGAAAAAGTTACGTCTACAAGCTTAAGAAAATTCTTATATCGTGAAGATTGTCTTTTTATGGATGCCGTGTAAGGAGTTTTCAGTGGAGCGTTGATAACTAGTACTGATTTGAGGATAATCGGATAATCAAATTATTAGTGAACATAGTTGTAGGAACTTACGATATCGGGAAGGCCGCTAATTTGTGGCAGTATTATTAGCATCGTATTTAGTACTGCAATCGCGTCTAATTAGCAACAGTGATTATTTGGGCGTATAATACACCCGCGTTGCGGTCATGTTAATTATTGACAAACTTGTAGGTACGTTCCCGGGTTTCACATTCGTATCGGCCATTGTGTTAATGATTATGGCATCGTTGCGACCGATATAGGACAATTAAATTGTTCACGTATTGTTGACTTTAGAATAGTAACTGCCGCCGCGCTTGTGAAATATACTGGTGGAATATTCCTCGTGGGTCCTATACGAGAGTGCTCTAATAATTTAATTATGGAGGTACCTACCATTTCAACATACCCTTAGTCCAGCCTGAAAATAAAAAATACATACCAAATTTCATATTGAATGAAGGTTTAATGCTGAATTGTGAGCAAACATTAGTCTCTTAATATTTTAGTTACTATAATTAAAATGTTACGAAGGCGGGTATTGAAAGCTGTGTGACATTATGCGAGATCATTAAGTTTAATGACAATAGTAACGTTAATGAAAAACAAACAAAACGACTTGAGTCACGCAACAATCTTCGCAAATGTTTCTATTTAATTGTGATATTTGACATGGCTTCAATTTTTGAATAAAGAACATTTCAGGCGTGAAAGTTGGCAGAATTCGGGATTAGTGTGGCAACCCTGAGAAATGGGAGGAATGGAGGATGGAATTGGAAAAGTTGAGGCGGGGCGTCGGCTCGCGAGGATTACTGTTAGCTGTTTGGCACATTGCGACGTGTACAAAGTTTCATTGGTACCTACATCACTACAATGTCTGTTTTCCTGGAACTTGCATATTTTCTTTTCGAAAAGTACTTTCAAAATGTGTATTTTCCTCAGACCAAGGATGCTGACTCGATGCTTACCTGACTGGGAAAGTTTCTTATATAGATTTTTTTCGAGATTGTGTTGCCATTACAAAAAGGGCGACCTAGTTACTTGGTGTACTTAGGGTGCCATTTGTATGTTGACAGGATTAATTATGTAGGTTTCTAACTAAAGTGTCTGTGGAGTTAAGTTTCTCTACATTTACACAATGTTATTTACATAGTTAAACAAGACAACTATGAGTCATTTGAATGTCCTTTGTCTTGTGCGAACACAGCTCACAAAAATGAAATTTTCTCGGTGGTAGGCTATATCGGCTGCCGGCAGAAGTTACCACCCACCAGACAAAGTCTTGGCGCCAAGCGATTCGTCGTGTTCCGGCATGATGTCTGGTGAAGTCGTACGGAGGACGGGTTTGACCAGTCATGTTGCGATGTGTGCCGGGTACGATGCGCTAAATGTTGTTGTGTCGGGAGTTTGGTCGTAGAGGGTCTCCAGATTAACCTACCCCTGGCGCAGCATCGTTGGTCTTGTTGTTGGGTTTAACATTAGATCACCTCGCTTAACGTACCGTCAGGCGGAATTGCGGTCAAGCACTAGTTTATAATATAGGAATGTATAAAAAAAAAACAAATTTTTCATGAGTACACATTTTTATTTTTATTTGTTCCCAAATTAATTGAAGCCAGTGTTGTGCATTGTGCAGCAGCCTAGTTTAATTACATACGCGAAAATGTATGAAAACGTTTGTGCATGTTTATTTCTTCATGTTTCGCATTACAGCAAAGGCTTTGTAGGACCAGTTGATGAGCTGAAATAGAATAAGGCTGTATTTTTAACTTATAAATTAAAACTGTTTCTGTATTTATAGCGCAGTTGTGGTTGCCGAGTGGTATCTTTGGAGTTATAGATCAGTCACAGGTTTGAACCCTGCCACGAATTGATTGCTCTTAAAACGGTGAAGGAAAACTTCGTAGGGTAGTGGAGTGACTTAGAACTACAAAATTAAAGACATATCGTCATCATCATTAACCTTTTTTATCGTCCCACTGCTGGGCACAAATCTCCTCTCATACAGAGAAGAATTGAGTGTAATCACCACGCTCGCTCAATGCGGGTTGACAAAATGACATTAGACATCTACCAACCCGTACTGGGTGTGCGTGGTAGATTAACTTCTCCCTTCGAGGAGAAGATTCCAGTGTCCCAGCATTGAGAGTACTATGGGCTTAAAGGATTAATCTGATTATGATGTATTTATTTAATTTGCCTTCATAAGCAGTTGAGCGTAATTATCTCATCTAGTTAAGTAAATTGAGCAAGGTCATATTAATTTCTAAGAATATATTATCTGTATAATATAAATTATTCTATTTTATCTATGAATCAATGAGCTTAGGATTTTACCGGATCGATGAAGTGCTCTGTGGTAACCCTATTATACTCTTTGGTGGTAACCCTGTAATGTGCCCTGGTGTAGAGAGAGGCATGCTGGAAGCGGTAGCGGGCTAGCTGTGTATTCATTTGTTTTAATAATTTCGATTTATCTGTCCAGGTAGAGGTTAGCAAATGATAGTGTTACTCAGTCAAGCTAAGGCTTCTTAGAAGAGTGGTGACTGCCCATATAACGCCCGCAATTCATCAGTAAATGACGTCACTGAAACATTGTGAATGTAAGTTAGAATATTTTCCCATAGAGCGTTTTTGACACTAAAGTCAAACTCGTCCAAAGATTTAAATCTAGATTAGCCCTTTCCCTATTTAGTCACGCGAAAGTGTGCAGATAGTGCGAAAAAGTGAGGTCAAATATTAGTATGTATATACTGATTACATGACAATTAAATAAAGTCACTTGCGCGACATTGTTAGAGCTGTCAAAAAGAAACGGAAATGCAGCTATCTCTAGATGCGGCGGTAGAAATTGTGGTATTAATTTTGTCGCTGGCATATTTTTCATGACAGCCGTCACTGCGGACGCTACGTACAGTCACTGCTTTTCATGGAAACCATCGCTTAAACTGCTTTTCGCTGTAGGTGTCAATAAAGATAGCACCATACCACACACATTCGAATAGTTTTAAAGACGGGACACTGCCTTCGCTCGTCCGCCTCCACATCTGTATCTTTGTCACGTAAAGCACTTTCTATTCACGCTTTTCACACTTGTCACTTTTGACAAGGTTAGTGCAGTGGTTGAACGATCGACTGCTGCGTTGCGTGTCGCAGGTTTGATTCCCACATGGAAAAAATATTTTTATGGACTACAGGTAGTTGCCGGGTCTAGCTATTTGTGTATGGAGTTTAAATGTTTATACCCACGATACAGGAGAGATTCCTAGTGTAGGACAACGTTTTTAATAAAACTGGCCAAGAGCATGTCGGGCCGCACTTAGTGTACGGTTCCGTAGTTTCCCGTTTGTCACAATAAGCAACCAAACTTAAGAGTTAAAGAAATGGGCTATTTGTTACATTGAGTTGACATATTAAGTACGGAATCCTAAATACGGCTAAACGAAGAACGGTGATAACTAAAGAAAGAGTTATAGATTTCAACTATACATGGAAAGTTTACTAGTGATTAGTAGGTAACTGTTTAACCATACATTTTTGACATCTGCACGTCATTTAACTTTAATCATTGCTTATGAATAAACCTGTTAAATATTATGGTGTTCATTCGTAAACGATGATTAAAATTAACTGACATTAAAACGTTTTGCGAAAAGCTACCTCTGTCAAAAATTTTTTGCAAAAAGAAAACAACCGACTTCCAAAAAACACTACGAAGTGAAACAAAATACTAATTTCGGAAGTCGGTGTCAAAAACGAATATACAAAAACCGAAGACACCGACTTCCGAAATTAATTATTTTTGACTTTGTAGTGTTTTTTGGAAGTCGGTTGTTTTTTTTTTTTGTTATATAAAAAGTTTTTGACAGAGGTAGCTTTTCGGAAAAACGTTGATCCACAGTATTTTATACTGTCGATTCTAGGTATAAATATTGAGTTTCGGGTAAATCGGACCACGTGCTAACATTTCTCCATTCCAACTTTGAAACCCTCTGATCCCCTTTCAGGGGGTAGTTTAGGAAAACAAAAATGGCTAACTTCATAATTTACTTAGATAAATATTCGTCCAAATTTCGAGTTTATTAACTCAAGGAATAAGATTTATCATCAAACAAAATCCCCATTTCATCCTTTTTGGGGTGGAATTACGAAAATCTTCGAGGATACATACTTACATTTCATGAAATTTCATGTTTCCTAAGATAGCGGTTTAGACTGTTTTTTATGATTTATCAGTCAGTCAATCAATTAGGACTTTGAACTCTTTCTATAAACATCTAACGAATAGTAGCCGTAGGGAGGCTACACCTAGTATTAGCTGGCTACAACTAGGTTTAGCCGCAAATCGGCTATTAATGCTATACATATAGGTATGTGGATTGACTAGTCTGTTAAATATTTCGTTGTTTGTCAGTCACCATCTTTTTGAACGAGGAAATTTCTTCTGACAGTCAAAAATATCGGCTGTAACAGCAATGCTATACTACTATACCTACTATTTCTATACTGCTATACTATTGACACTTCAATCTAGACTCACTTTACCTAACTTTTCATCGAATCAATCGGCCGGCACATTTATGCCTCGACATTGAAGCTTGGGCATCGGTGCCAACATTGACGTGTGTTAATCAGGTTTAACGACTCAACCGACTTTTTACTTGCTCTGCTAACAAAGCGTGACCGTGCCAAACCCTGAGATGCACAAATCGATAGATTATACGAAAAAGTGAGATTTTATTTTCACTACCAGTCTATTAAACTAGTCGGTCGCAAACCGTTTTTTTTTCTTTTGTTTTATGGATTAATCCAGCAGCCTAATTGGCGAACACTTTTTTCTCAAATGATTGCGACTAGTTGGGATCGTGTGGACCGCAGTTGATATTATTTTAGTTGTATTGGATTGACCTGTTGGACCTATCTGATATTGTGGAGAGTCATATCGATCTCTAAGTGAGTAAAACTACATCACATAATCTCTTAACACATTTATAATAGCAATGGCACTGATTCTCATCATCATCATCTCAGCGTTTATCCCGGTTGCATCCGCGGCTTTCGCGTTGGAGCCCGGGGTCCGCTTTTCTGCACATTCGCCTCCATTTCGCACGATCTTTAGCATCCTGTGGTAAGAGCTTGTTGGCACGCATGTCATCTCTTACAACGTCAAGCCAGCACTTCTTTGGTCTACCCAGCTTGTTCCGCACCATGACAAGACATTTGTTACCCACGTAACATGCCGGTTTGCGTAAGACGTGGCCGTACCAGCGTAGGCGACCCTCCTGCAGTTTGTCTGCAATGTCACGGACACGAAGGCTGCCCCGGTAACCGCCCTTTCCGCGTAACTCCACACATCCACCGCAGTATATTCATCTCCGTGACACGTAGCTCCTGCTTGTGTCGCTCAAGCACAGGCCATGGCATGCACATGGCAATGGCACAGATTCTATTGTTCATAAAGTAAACTAATTTTAAGTTAAGTGGCTATTTTTCTCTCTATTTCATTAAGAAAAGGATAGAAGATAACATTTTAGTTTCATCAAAATCATCATCATCAACCTTTTATCTTCCTACTTCTGGGCACAGGTCTCCTCTCATACAGAGAAGGATTGAGCGTAATCACCACGCTTGCTCAATGCGGGTTGGCGATTTTAGACTAAGTCCAGGTTTCCTCAAGATGTTTTCCTTCACCTTTTAATCAGTCATCGGTGTCCAAGTTATACTTAGAAAGTACATATAACTTAGAAATGTTACATTGGTACTTGGCGGATCTGGAATCGAACTCGCACACTCATACATTTTAGTTTAATTGTGTCAAATTTAGATATTCCATAGACAGTTACGCGATTATAACCAAGAATCAAAAATACATCAATTTACGTGAGGCACGGACTAATTTGACAAGTCTAAACTAACATATTATCTTCTCTCTTTTTACATGCTTTTTATTAGCTTTACTTGTATGTTTGCTTGCTTTTTTGTCCGTCTCTAACTCTTTGGACTATACGAGTGACCGGCTCATTACTGTAAAATGTCCCACCGTTTTCAATACGTTCGTTGGCCAAGCGGTATTAATTTGTGCATGCAAAGTATTTAGTTTATATTTAGTTCCTTGGGTAACGCATCATTACGAATTTTAGCACGTGCTATTCTGTCTGTTGGAGATCAAGAAAAGTTTGGTAAAAACAAATGAGCACCACTTAAGCGTTCGTGTTATCCGTATATTATTTAAAAAAGAATATCGAACTAAAAAGTTGAAAATAAATATAGTTTAAAAAACTAAAAAAAAAACATGCTTTTAAAGAATATCAAACTAAAAAGATAAAAATAATTTTAAAATTCATTTTATGACTATAGTATATAAAAAGCGTGAGGCGCTTAATATACAAAATTATTATTATGTTAATATACAAAGCGCCTCACGCTTTTTTCTCATTTATACTAGTACTAGCGGCCGCCAGCGACTTCGTTCGCGTGGAGTTAGTTATGCCCCACTCCTATTGGTCGCAGCGTGATGTTATATAGGCTAAAACCTTCCTGAATTAATGGGCTATCCAACGCAAAAAGAATTTTTAAATCGGACCTGTACTTCCCGAGATTAGCGCGTTCAAACAAACAAACAATCATACAAACAAACAAACTCTTCAGCTTTATATATTAGTATAGATTGTTTATATTCTATTGTCATAAGTTAAATTTTAAAATTATTTTTAACTTTTTAGTTTGATATTCTTTAAAAAGCATGTTTTTTTTTTTAGTTTTTTGAACTATATTTATTCTTAATGAAATATAAAGAAATAGATGCACTGAACTTAAGTTTTGGTTTGTTTATGAACAAGGGAACCGGGGCCAATGTCTTTCATTTTAACAGCTCAACAACAGTTTTACGATGCTGAGCAGATGAAATTTTGAGGATTTATTTCCCCTACCAGCATTTTTTTTCCCGGGTGGAAATCCTCAATGGATCTCCGCCGCCCTGGGGTGGGCGACGGGATCTGTCAGACTCTTACTGACTAAAACCACTCCGGTGTCTCTTCTATCACGAGCGCGCGTGGGGCCGCGGGAGTCTAAATTCTTCCACGGCCCCACACCCTTGTGCTGGCCCGATCTGTCCAGGCCTCGTCTCCTGCACGGGGTAGTGGGGTGTCAAACTACCCCGTGCATCGCCTCAGAGGCGCGCGCCGACATTCGCGCGCCTCCGCCTCGGGGTCCATCGAATAGGGGGCGGGGACTTCCCCATGTCCCTCGCCCCTGGACGCATTCATGGGGGGCGGAAGAGGGCGTTATCCGCCCTTCCTCGGCGCCCGGTGCGTCTTCTGCGGCCCGGGAAGGGAGTTGAGATCTTCCTCTCCCGTTCCGCAGCTTCCTTCTGCGACATCACGTCCTCGCAGAAGGACACCACCGCGTCCCACGACTCTGCGCTACCGACCATCCTCCGCACTACTGCCGACAGCGTCAGGTCGCCTCCTACTTCATTTGTGAGGACACGGCGCTGCTCCTCCCAAGCTACACACTCGGAGAGCTTATGCTGCGCCGTGTCCTCCCCCCTACCAGACTAACTCAACTAGTCTGACACAAAACAAAACCTTTTCTTTTTAGGGTTCCGTGCCTCAAAAGGAAAAAACGGAACCCTTATAGGATCACTTTGTTGTCCGTCTGTCTGTCTGTCTGTCTGTCAAGACCCTTTATCTCAAGAACGCGTGGACGTATCAAGCTGAAATTCACATGAAATACTTGGGTCTATTGTCCCTTTAAGCTGTGAAAATATCAAACTTCTAAGCCAAGCCAATCAAAAGGTACAGCCGATTATGTCGATATTTTCAACAAATTTTCGACACTCACAAAGGAATCAAAACCTACAGGATACTTCCCGTAAACTCAGAATCTTGAGTATTGGCATGAAGCATTGTCATATATTGCAAATATAGGAAAAATTGCGAAATTCACATTTTTTTAGTTATATAATATAATAAACATATTTTAATAAAATGGAACTTACTACCTTATTTATCACGAACGAATAAAGTTATCAAATTCAAATTTATACCAAATACCTAAGTCTATTGTCCCTTTAAGCTGTGAAAATATCAAACTTCTAAGCCAAGCCAATCAAAAGATACAGCCGATATGTCGATATTTTCAACAAATTTTCGACACTCGCAAAGGAATCAAAACCTACAGGATACTTCCCGTAAACTCAGAATCTTGAAATTTGGCATTAAGGATTGTCATATAATGCAAATATAGGAAAAATTGCGAAAATCACATTTTTTTAGTTATATAATATAATAAACATATTTTAATAAAATGGAACTTACTACCTTATTTCTCACGAACGAATAAAGTTATCAAATTGAAATTTATACCAAATACTTAGGTCTATTGTCCCTTTATGCTGTAAAAATATCAAACTTCTAAGCCAAGCCAATCAAAAGATACAGCCGATATGTCGATATTTTCAACAAATTTTCGACACTCGCAAAGGAATCAAAACCTACAGGATACTTCCCGTAAACTCAGAATCTTGAAATTTGGCATGAAGCATTGTCATATAATGCAAATATAGGAAAAATTGCGAAAATCACATTTTTTTAGTTATATAATATAATAAACATATTTTAATAAACTGAAACTTACTACCTTATTTCTCACGAACTAATAAAGGTATCAAATTGAAATTTATACCAAATACCTAGGTCTATTGTCCCTTTAAGCAGTGAAAAAATTAAACTTCTAAGTTAAAGCGATCAAAAGATACAGCAGTTTATACAGACACCTTAGACGAATTTCCGTCACACGCTAGGGAATCAAAACCTACAAGCAAAGACATTAAAATTATATTTACAATAGACAGGACATCATGAACAAAATCGTAAGCCAATACTTTTATCGACTTGGTTAAAAGTCGCTCAGTCTAGTCTGCGCGTCAGGACGTAATTTGTGTCCACCAAGAATAAACATTTTCTAAGGAAATATGCCATGTTGCGCTTTGTGTTACTGTACATCTCGTTATAGTAAAATGACTGGACCTAACTTCGGAATGTTTTTCTATGAATTATTTATATTTCGTCTGCAATTCAAATTAAAAAAAAAAATCTTAAATAGTTCTAGAAAATTTTCCATTATTGTAATAAGCACCCTCTATTTTTGAGTAGTTTTACTATTTTCTTGTAGAGATGTAGTAATGTTGTTTATCGATTTAGTTATCGATAATACTTATTAGGATGAATACATTTTGTTGTATTTTATTGACATTTAAAATATAGCTAAATAAACTTAAAATATTACTATATTTCAAGTTTATTTATTATTAACTCTATTTAAACATAATCATATCATATTATTAAACAAAATTGAATGAACAATTACTATTCATTTATCTAGGTTTTTGTTATTTTTGGTTTCCGAATAAAAATAATGTTGTAGGGAAAAAGTGGATACGATTTGTCCAGATAGACCGTAGAGAAGAAAATCGTCGAAATTATGCTCAATGCATTTTAAAAGAGAAGTTATCTACTTTGGAAAGACTTGTCGATCAAATTTAAAAAAAAAGAATCGGTACCTTGTATTAGAAATGAAATAGTAAGTTATTAATTTCAGTACTTTTCTACTTAACCGTAAAATTGGAATAAAATTTACGGTTAAGTGGATAAGTACATAGATTACATAACTTATTTATAATGAAATATATTCATAAAATATGTAGGTACGTATATGTAGTACAATGATTGCGAGCTACTTTGTGATTTTGAGGATTCCGTACCTAAAAGGTAAAACGAACCCTATTCATGAGACTTCTCTGTTCGTCTGTCCGTCTGTCACCAGGCTGTATCTCATAAACCCTAATAGCGAGACAGTTGTAATTTCCAGAGATTGTGTTAGTATTTCTGTTGCCGCTATAACAACAAGTACTAAGAATAAAAATAATAAAATATTTAAGGGGGCTGCCATACAACAAACGTGAATTTTTGCCGGTTTTTGCTACATATTAATAACGGAAACAGATAGACGCTTAAAATGTTCACAGAATATTTGGTTATATATTCAAATTACAAATAAATAATTAAAATAAAATAAATACTGAAGGCGGGCTCCCATACAATAACCGTGATTTTTTTGCCGTGATTTTTTTCGACGACCTCCGTGGCGCAGCGGTCAACACGCCTGCCTGCGACGTGGAGGCCCCGGGTTCGATCCCCGGTCAGGTCATGATGGAAAACGATCTTTTCCGGATTGGCCTGGGTCTTGGATGTTTATCTATATATGTATCTATTATAAATATAGTATCGTTGAGTTAGTATCCCATAACACAAGTCTCGAGCTTACTTTGGGGCTAGCTCAATCTGTGTGATTTGTCCGTACATATTTATATTTATTTATATTTATTTATATTTGCCGTTTTTAAAGATAATGGCGTACGTATCTGGTAAAGGTCTTGCTCCAGCAGACTACCTTTTTTGTCGTGATTTGGACAATTATCTACGTGACAAGAAGTTTTCTTCCCAGGAGGCAGTTCTGCTTTCACACAGTTTGTGCAGTCTAGATCCTCAGAGTTCTATCACAAAGGCATAAACGACCTTCCTATATATTGATTATAAATGAATTATTTAAAAATTAAAAAATAAGCAATTATTTAGATTTTCAGTACTAATCGGCAATTTTAAACTTTAACGCCTATTATATTAAAAGAATTATATAAATAAGAAACTTGTAAACTTGAAATTACCCATAATTATTCTGCTTCCTAATTTTTTGTTTCAAGCTATCATAATGCGAAAAACATCGTCGTAGTAACTTCTTTGAATATTATCGATAACTTTATATCGAAATGATACAAACCCTACCACAGTTTTTTGCATTGCCATTTAAAAATATTTGCAAACAAACGTGTAAAAAGAATAATTTTGCTAAAAACGAAATGCAAACGAAAATTGCAAAACAAAATGCGCTTTATGGCCTAAAAGGTCTATTACACTCAAAATCGCAATAAACTGAGCGTTAAAATAATTCGTAAGCATAAAACATCTAAAATGCCAATAGACGGTGTCACGGTAAATGAATAGTAGCGAATAAAATTCTAAAACAGTTTTGTTTGTACAAGACAAGTTTCACTTAATTTGTTTACTTTTCAATATTTATTTACCCGATTTGAACTATACTAGGGTATTAAATCGGATGTGGCAACATAGACCACACTGGCCACCTACCGGGCAATAGCTGAATATATTTTATATAAACTTATTTCATTTTTACTATTTGATGTCTCCAATTGTCGATCTAATTTTGCTATATTGTACTAGATGGCGGAACTGAGTCACGGGATCACAGTTTTTCTATGCCATTTTGACACATGCCCTGTCTATATATCTTAAATCTCTTTGCCTACAAGGTACTTCCCGTGAACTCAGAATCTTGAAATTCGCCACGAAGCAACGTTATATTATAGTAGAGACAGATAAAGAAAAATTGTGAAAATGATAAATTTGAAGTTACATAAAATATTAAATTTTTTTTTTTTTTACATGACATAAAATATTTTTTTAATAATTATAAACTTACTACCTACCCTTTTTCACATGAACGCGTAGATCGCGTATCAAACACTTCTTAAATCTAATTGCCTCTAAACTGTGAAAAATTCTAAATCAATGCTAGTATTATAAATGCGAAAGTAACTCTGTCTGTCTGTTACGCTTTCCCGCCTAAACCTCTCAACCGATTTTGATGAAGTTTGGCACAGACAATCTTTAGACCCTTAGAAAGAACATAGGCTACCTTTTATATCGGAAAAATTTGATGTTCCCGAGGGGAATTTAAACAGCGCGATATAACCGAACTCCACGCGGGCGAAGCCGCTGGCGGAAAGCTAGTACCTACGTGATAAATTGTAAACCGCTACGTTTGTACGGCGGAACCCTCGGTGTGCGAGTCCGACTCGCATTTGGCCGGTTTTTTGTTCTATACATTATTCTTGAAAGTATCGTAGTAAAACAGAGGGTGTTGAAAGCTCGGTAGAGTAACACAAGCAGACCTTCTGGAGCTTGCTATGCAATCTCCGAGTTATAGTGTGTTTGCCGCGGTAGGTTTAAGGTTACTTGTGATTGTTCGGTATGTTTCGTTTAAAGCAACATGCAGCTCAAGCTACTGCGCTGCCAGGGTTAACGCCATGGAAGCGGCGAAGAATAGGCCAACAAAATTTTAATAACTGTAGTGCCAGCCTTTACAAAAGGTGAGCAAATAAGTGCGAAATTGCTTTTTTTATAAGTTATAAACTAGCGCTTGACCGCAATCCCGCCTGATGGTAAGCAGTGATGCGATCATTGATGGTAAAGCGCGCTAGTTTATTAGGAGCCTATTCACTCTAGCCTTGAAGACACTCAAATTGAAACACCGTCGCTGGCAAATTGTTCCAGTCTCTCGATGTAAAAAGAGGAAAAGCGGTATAAAAGAGGAAGCGAAACGCTTCGTCCGGGTCGCAGTGGTGTTAACAACGTAAGGGTGGAAACCCGCCGTACGACGGGTCGTCCGATGGTGGAACAGAGATGGGGGAATTAAATCATGCAATTCCCTTGCACACTCACCAGATGATCCATAGATGGGTGATGATGGTCTATAGGAATAGAAGACCGAAAGGCTGGCTACTCTACGCTTATGCTCCAGGCTTTGGAGACCGTTTCGAGTTAAGTCTGGGTCGCCAATCAGCCTCTTCGCATGCCTCTCCACTGAATCCAAAGTAGCCAGGTGACATTTCGCAGCACCAGCCCAAATGTGGCTGCAGTACTCCACACACGAGCGAACCTGTGCTTTGTACAACATTAGAAGCTGCCCCGGTGTTAAATTCCGCCGGACCTTTGCGATAACGCCAAGTTTTCTGGCAGCCACCTTGGCCTTGGACTCAATGAACCGCCCAAAATTAAGGTTCGAGGAGCTTATTTTGACACTTCAACAACATTTATTGCGTTACAGACGAATTCTTCAAACATACCTATAAAGCAATAGAGAAAATCATTGTTTTTAGCATTAGGCAAAAGGTTGCATAACTGCTAGAAGTCTTACAGCATAATCTCGACATAAGAAGCATTAGGTCGTATGTATATGAAATGAAATCGTTTATTAAGCAAGTATAATTTTTTTTTAAAGTAGATGGAGCCGGCATTTCCTAACTGAGAAGAAATAGCCAAAGCAAACTCAGGAATCATCATCTTTTTTCAAGTCCAGACATAAAATAAATAAATATCTACGGACAAATCACACAGATTGAGCTAACCTCAAAGTAAGTTCGAGACTTGTGTTATGAGATACTAACTCAACGATACTATATTTAGAATAGATACATATATAGATAAACATCCAAGACCCAGGCCAATCAGGAAAATATCGTTTTCCATCATGACCTGGCCGGGGATCGAACCCGGGGCCTCCACGTCGCAGGCAGGCGTTTACAATAATATACGTGATATAAAAAAATAGTGTTTAAAATATCATAATTACGTATATTGCTTAATAACAATATCAGAGCGAGCAGCTCAGTCCCAACCTTTATTATCTTCTAAATAATCAGTGATTTTATAATACCCCTTTTTGCAAAGTTTGGCCTTTTAGCTTTTAAATCGTTTAATGGGTAAGTTTCGAATGTATATCTCGACCTTAGAAGGATTAGGCAGTATGTATAAGTCGTCGGACCTATACATATGACTTTATGTTCCTAATGCCTATTAACCTAATACGTTCCCACTGTTGAGACACCCGCCTTCTCTCTGTGAGATCGAATGGATCGTAATCTGCCGCGCGAACCCGGGGTGGGTGAACGTCACATGTCTTCGAATGATTGATTAGGACATGCTGATTTCCTCACGGTGTTTTCTTTCATCGTTTTGAGAGCAATCATGATGAAACTTGTAAGTCAGGGGATAATTCCACTGGGCCAACATTTCTTTTAAATAAGAATAATATGTTGTAAAAGTCTAAAGCTTTTAAATACTTTAGATTCGGCATTTTGTTTAGTTAACTAATTTTAACAAATTAAAACGCCAATTCTAAGGTGTTTAAAAACGAGTTAAAAAGGAGTCCTAGTCCTACGGTAGCTTTGTATAATCACTACATATTATAAAACAAAGTCACTTTTACTTTTCCTATGTCGCTTTGTATGATTTAATCTTTAAAACTACGCAACGGATTTTGATAGAGTTTTTTTTAACAGATAGAGTGATTCAAGAGGAATGTTTCTATGTATATAACATGCATAATATATAAGAAAAACATTGATAATTTTTCAGATTTCTAACACATGTCGCAAAATAAACCCATTTTTTTGAGCTTACATTGCAAACGCTGGCTGTAGCCTATGAGATAGATCAAAATAATGTACTACAGTATTACATACCTACAAAAAGTCTGGAACAAGATCTACCTACTACAGTTTCTTCATTATGACTACTTTTTAGGGTTCCGTACCTCAAGAGGAAAAAACGGAACCCTTATAGGATCACTTTGTTGTCCGTCTGTCTGTCTGTCTGTCTGTCACCACCCTTTATCTCAAGAACGCGTGGACGTATCAAGCTGAAATTCACATGAAATACTCGGGTCTATTGTCCCTTTAAGCTGTAAAAATATCAAACTTATAAGCCAAGCCAATCAAAAGATACAGCCGATTATATCGATATTTTCAACAAATTTTCGACACTCGCAAAGGAATCAAAACCTACAGGATACTTCCCGTAAACTCAGAATCTTGAAATTTGGCATGAAGGATTGTCATATAATGCAAATATAGGAAAAATTACGAAAATCACATTTTTTTAGTTATATAATATGATAAACATATTTTAATAAAATGGAACTTACTACCTTATTTCTCACGAACGAATAAAGTTATCAAATTGAAATTTATACCAAATACATAGGTCTATTGTCCCTTTAAGCTGTGAAAATATCAAACTTCTAAGCCAAGCCAATCAAAAGATACAGCCGATATGTTGATATTTTCAACAAATTTTCGACACTCGCAAAGGAATCAAAACCTACAGGATACTTCCCGTAAACTCAGAATCTTGAAATTTGGCATGAAGGATTGTCATATAAAGCAAATATAGGGAAAATTGCGAAAATCACATTTTTTCAGTTATATAATATAATAAACATATTTTAATAAAATGGAACTTACTACCTTATTTCTCAAGAACGAATAAAGTTATCAAATTGAAATTTATACTAAATACCTAGGTCTATTGTCCCTTTAAGCTGTGAAAATATCAAACTTCTAAGCCAAGCCAATCAAAAGATACAGCCGATATGTCAATATTTTCAAGAAATTTTCGACACTCGCAAAGGAATCAAAACCTACAGGATACTTCCCGTAAACTCAGAATCTTGAAATTTGGCATGAAGGATTGCCATATAATGCAAATATAGGAAAAATTGCGAAAATCACATTTTTTTAGTTATATAATATAATAAACATATTTAATAAAATAAAACTTACTAACTTATTTCTCACGAACTAATAAAGGTATCAAATTGAAATTTATACCAAATACCTAGGTCTATTGTCCCTTTAAGCAGTGAAAAAATCACTTCTACGTTAAAGCGATCAAAAGATACAGCAGTTTATACCGACACCTTAGACGAATTTCCGTCACACGCTAGGGAATCAAAACCTACAAGCAAAGACATTAAAATTATATTTACAATAGATAGGACATCACGAATAAAATCGTAAGCCAATACTTTTATCGACTTGGTTAAAAGGCGCTCAGTCTAGTCTGCGCGTCAGGACGTAATTTGTGTCCACCAAGAATAAACATTTTCTAAGGAAATATGCCGTTATATTATGTTGCGCTTTGTGTTACTGTACATCTCGTTATAGTAAAACGACTGGACCTAACTTCGGAATGTTTTTCTATGAATTATTTATATTTCGTCTGCAATTCAAATTAAAAAAAAATATTAGTTCTAGAAAATTTTCCATTATTGTAATAAGCGCCCTCTATTGTTGAGTAGTTTTACTATTTTCTTGTAGAGATGTAGTAATGTTGTTTATCGATTTAGTTATCGATAATACTTATTAAGATGAATACATTTTGTTGTATTTTATTGACATTTAAAATATAGCTAAATAAACTTTAAATATTACTATATTTCAAGTTTATTTATTATTAACTCTATTTAAACATAATCATATCATATTAATAAACAAAATTGAATGAACAATTACTGTTCATTTATCTAGGTTTTTGTTATTTTTGGTTTCCGAATAAAAATAATGTCGTAGGGAAAAAGTGGATACGATTTGTCCAGATAGACCGTAGAGAAGAAAATCGTCGAAATTATGCTCAATGCATTTTAAAAGAGAAGTTATCTACTTTGGAAAGACTTGTCGATCAAATTTAAAAAAAAAAGAATCGGTACCTTGTATTAGAAATGAAATAGTAAGTTATTTATTTCAGTACTTTTCTACTTAACCGTAAAAATTGGAATAAAATTTACGGTTAAGTGGATAAGTACATAGATTACATAACTTATTTATAATGAAATATATTCATAAAATATGTAGGTACGTATATGCAGTACAATGATTGCGAGCTACTTTGTGATTTTGAGGATTCCGTACCTAAAAGGTAAAACGAACCCTATTCATGAGACTTCTCTGTTCGTCTGTCCGTCTGTCACCAGGCTGTGTCTCATAAACCGTAATAGCGAGACAGTTGTAATTTCCAGAGATTGTGTTAGTATTTCTGTTGCCGCTATAACAAGTACTAAGAATAAAAATAATAAAATATTTAAGGGGGCTCCCATACAACAAACGTGAATTTTTGCCGTTTTTTGCTCCATATTAATAACGGAAACAGATAGACGCTTAAAATGTTCACAGAATATTTGATTATATATTCAAATTACAAATAAATAATTAAAATAAAATAAATACTGAAGGCGGGCTCCCATACAATAACCGTGATTTTTTTGCCGTTTTTAAAGATAATGGCGTACGAATCTTGTAAAGGTCTTGCTCCAGCAGTCTACCATTTTTGTCGTGATTTGGACAATTATCTACATGACAAGAAGTTTTCTTCCCAGGAGGCAGTTCTGCTTTCACACAGTTTGTGCAGTCTAGATCCTCAGAGTTCTATCACAAAGGCATAAACGACCTTCCTATATATTGATTATAAATGAATTATTAAAAAATTAAAAAATAAGCAATTATTTAGATTTTCAGTACTAATCGGCAATTTTAAACTTTAACGCCTATTATATTAAAAGAATTATATAAATAAGAAACTTGTAAACTTGAAATTACCCATTATTATTCTGCTTCCTAACTTTTTGTTTCAAGCTATCATAATGCGAAATAACATCGTCGTAGTAACTTCTTTGAATATTATCGATAACTTTATATCGAAATGATACAAACCCTACCACAGTTTTTGCATTGCCATTTAAAAATATTTGCAAACAAACGTGTAAAAAGAATAATTTTGCTAAAAACGAAATGCAAACGAAAATTGCAAAACAAAATGCGCTTTAAGGCCTATAAGGTCTATTACACTTAAAAATCGCAATAAACTGAGCGTTAAAATAATTCGTAAGCATAAAACATCTAAAATTCCAATAGACGGTGTCACGGTAAATGAATAGTAGCGAATTAAATTCTAAAACAGTTTTTGTTTGTACAAGACAAGTTTCACTTAATTTATTTACTTTTCAATATTTATTTACCCGATTTGAACTATACTAGGGTATTAAATCGGATCTGGCAACATAGACCACACTGGCCACCTACCAAGCAATAGCTGAATATATTTTATACTAGCTTTCCGCCCGCGGCTTCGCCCGCGTAAATTTCGGTTATCTCGCGCTTTTTAGATTTCCCTCAGGAACATCAAATTTTTCCGGGATAAAAGGTAGCCTAGGTCCTTTCTCAGGGTCTAAAGATTGTGTGCTTTCCGCCCACGTCTTCGCCTGCGTGGTGTTCGGTTATATAGCGCTTTTTAGATTTCCCTCGGGAATATCAATTTTTTCCGGGATAAAAGGTAGCCTATGTTTTTTCTCAGGGTCCAAAGATTGTCTGTACCAAATTTCATCAAAATCCGTTGAGAGGTTTAGGCGGGACAGCGTAACAGACAGACAGACAGACAGACAGACAGACAGACAGAGTTACTTTCGCATTTATAATATTAGTATGGATAAACTTATTTCATTTTTACTATTTGATGTCTCCAATTGTCGATCTAATTTTGCTATATTGTACTAGATGGCGGAACTGAGCCATGGGATCACAGTTTTTCTATGCCATTTTGACACATGCCCTTTCTCTATACAATATGTAAAGAAAACCCTGTCCGATCCGTGAAGGTATTGTTAGGTATCGATAACAGATTCTACTAATGCCCACAAAGACAGGCTAAACTTAAAAAAAAATCCCCCTAAAAAAATAAATATTATTTCGTAAAAAGAGGTAACTTAATACATGTGCGGTAAGCAACACCTTTCCGCGGGCGGCGGGGGGCAGGGCACGCGGCACCTGTGACGTGGTCGCGGCGCTATTCGCTTATAATAACAGCGGTGTTGTCACTTTTTTAAAAATTACCAAATTTCGGGGAAATTAGAATTAATTCCCGGGAAAAAAGGATTATTTCAAAATTCATTATTATTGTTACTATGATGATTACGTAAAATTTTGTATTATATTTGGTCAAGTGTTTACCTAAACTTTATTACCCTTATGGGTCGGACAGGGTTTTCTTTACATATTGTATATCTTAAATCTCTTTGCCTACAAGGTACTTCCCGTGAACTCAGAATCTTGAAATTCGGCACGAAACAACGTTATATTATAGTACAGACAGATAAAGGAAAAATTGTGAAAATGATAAATTTGAAGTTACATAAAATATTAAAATATTATTTTTGCTTACATGACATAAAATATTTTATTAATAATTATAAACTTACTACCTACCCTTTTTCACATGAACGCGTAGAGATATTAAAGTTGAAATTCATATCAAACACTTCTTAAATCTAATTGCCTCTAAACTGTGAAAAATTATAAATCAATGCTAGTATTATAAATGCGAAAATAACTCTGTCTGTCTGTTACGCTTTCCGCCTAAACCTCTCAACCGATTTTGATGAAGTTTGGCACGGACAATCTTTAGACCCTGAGAAAGAACATAGGCTACCTTTTATCCCGGAAAAATTTGATGTTCCCGAGGGGAATTTAAACAGCGCGATATAACCGAACTCCACGCGGGGGACCCGCTGGCGGAAAGTTAGTACGTCATAAATTGTAAACCGCTACGTTTGTACAGCGGAACCCTCGGTGTGCGAGTCCGACTCGCATTTGGCCGGTTTTTTATGTTTAAAAAGTTAAAATGCCAGTCGAAATCAGAGCCTTATTATTAATCCTTATCCAAATAAATTACGTCATATCAAAGGTAATTTTAGAAGCCGGGGTGGGTAGCTGGTACCATACCTATAATCCGCTAACTCTCCTTACTCTTATCCTACCTTATTTCTGACACTAATTCGTCAATTATATTCTATAATTATTTAATTCTATTCTATACTTTCTTCTGCGAGTTTTAATAGAAACTCGCAGTAGCAAAGTATACTATGCATCACTATCACTATGCATAGTATATTTTACTACTCCACTTTTCTGTTGAATATTTAATCTCAGGCTATCAGATAACGTAAATAATTTACGACTTCAGAATCACTTTGTTACCCAACAAAAGCATCTTAAAGTAAACTGAGACGGCATTAATTTATTATGTCGACCAAATTTTAGTTAATAATTTGAGAACTGTAAAGACATTTCAATAGTTAAACAGATATATAGTTGAATATGTCTCTTACGACTGTGTAAGTGTCGAGTGATAAAGTGAATATCTTTCCAGCAGTAAGTCTCAAAGGACGTTTGCATCTTTCCAGAAAGATGATGATGAGCATATTAGTCTGGCGGTCATTGTTCGTCCACGGTCCTTCAACAGCTGCTTTCACGAGGTCCATACTCTGTAACCATATTAATAAAAAGAGCAATATATGTAAATAGTACATCATTAACAATGACTTTTTAGATTCAAGATAGATATTCAAGTAATGTATTTAAACTTCATAAAGAACATGTGTAAAGTTCAGTTCATAAATACTGAAATTAAAACAACACTCAAGAGAGGATAAACTGTTCATAAATTATGTTAATCTTTTACAAAGTTACTCGTTTTACTACTTACTAACTAGAAATAAGTTTTAGTTGCCGTAAGACAAAGTTCGCTCTCAACACATCTAAAGGGGAATTTATCGACTGCAACGGTGTTTACCTTCCAGATCAATTTATCTCCGAACCAGCAAAGTATGAACACTTCAATCAGCATGCAAGTTAGATATATACCCATCCACGCTATCTGCATCGGATGGGTGGACGGGTTCTCAATCTGTACAGAAAAGCGAAACAGTGAGAACCGTAACTGTTCTCGAAAAACGTGGAATGTTTTTGAAAAGACATGTAGTAAGAATTTGTCCGTATTCTCGAACGACGCTCTGCTTTTTGAATTTCTAGTTCTCAATTTTGCTAATATAATCTGACTGATTATATAGTAATATGAACTCAATTTCATTAAATCGAGATTAATGACCGAGTATTGTTCAAGAATACGGGCCTGAGTATCCTTTTGACGGCACGAGAAGAGGTATCCACGTTTCTGGAAAAGACGTCGATACTCAATGAGTAATTATACGTACTTATCGCCTGTTTTGCTTCCGAGAATTACGGGAAACAATTAAGGCCTCAGTTGGTATAAAATCTAATGGTTTATTTATCTTAATTAATAAAAACAACTAAATATTCTAAAGGGCTGAGAATGAAAATCACTAGAAAACTAAATAACCAAGAGCAATTGTATTGTGACGAAGAGTTGTGAAGTGTTCTTGTATGTTAAGATTTTGAGACGGTGAAAGTGCAAGCAATGTATTTTATATAAACACACTCATGTGTATTTATATAAATACACTGCTTGCACTTTGTCCCGTCTCAAAATCTTTCAAGAAATGTCCAAATGTTGAAAGGTATGTCTGGTTTATTTGTTAAAGCATTTATGTAAGTACACACATTTGAACGTGTACTACTTAAGTAGAGAAAAAGAAAATAACAGAAAAAAAAACATGCAAAGGAGACGTTTATTTCTAAAGAAATATGTATCTTTGAGCATACCTATTTTAATCTAATATTTTAAACTACAGTAGGTACAGTCATTTACTCTTCCTTTAGAAGCTTTTAGAACATTATAGCACCTACCGATAGGAACTGAATGCCGACCAAACAAAGGACCATCACACTCAGCATAAATTGCAAAGCTGACGCCAAACTGAAAGCGCCCTCAATCATTGACACGTATCTGAAATACAATTTGTTTTACTACAGTCGTTTACGAAGCAAAAATAGTATCATCTATTTCATATAGCTGGGATAATAAAAATGTGGCTTTATTCGATTTAATTGCTCGGTTGTGTTTATGTTATTATTTTGCCTGTAATCTCCTGTTTATTATTGGTAAAATAGCTCTCGTATTTATTATGAGAATCTTTCATAATAGCTAACTTTACAACGCCTACAAAATACGTATAAAATAAGTACCTAGTTGTGTCGTAGGCGGCGCTTTTATTAGTGTAAGTAGATAATAATCTGTATAGACAATTTCAAAGAAATATCTTCAAAATTGTCTCTTCAAATTTTTTTCAAACATTCACTATTGTTATCATTATTGCAGTGTAAATTTTAATTTAGTTTATTTCAAGTACTAGACTCATTTACACAAACAGATATATAAAAAGTAACATACACGATAACAAAAATAAATAACAGTTTCACATGGCAGTCCCAGAGGTCCGTGGATCGAACCACGCTCTGCTACCATGTAAAGTTCTGATCGTTGGTTAAGAACTTGTTCAGAGAAAATAATAAGCGGAATAGTTTTAAATATTCAAAGAAATATATTTTTTTCGTAACCTCTAAAATATATTTCTTTGAATATTTAAAACTATTCCGCTTATTATTTTCTCTGAACAAGTTCTTAACCAACGATCAGAACTTTACAATTCCGCCGCGGCATTACTTGGCATGGGTAAAATTTCGCTAATCTTACTATAGGTCGTCTTTCTCATTAGGTATATACCTAGGTATTCGAAAAATGAAGATGTAGAATATTTCCCTTTATTATAAACCACATAAATTATTAACCGCCATTTATCACGATTATTTTTCATGTAATTAATTATGGACTCTTTCTTATATCAGAAATGTATCCTGTAATATACCTAAAAGCTACTATATTTTTTGTCTTGTCTAGAGTAAACGACTGCCTCCGTTGATGTGTAGTTGAGGGTTACGAGATTATTATTACAGGCACTTTTGTCTAAAGTTATTTAAAAGTTAAACTATGTTCACGCACAAAAACTACTTACTAGATATCGTTCAAAACAATTATCGTTGGTAGTTTTTATAGTAATGTACATCATATGTTTTTTTTAGATTTTTCATTTTCTTATTTTAGAAGTTAGAGGGGGGGGGGGGCAACTTTTTTCCACTTTGGAAGCGTCTGTCACGCAAACTATTCGGTTTTAAAAAAATATTTTAGAAACCCCGATATCATTTTTGAAGACATCCACTTGTACTTATGTCCTTAATGAAAAAAAAAAAAAAAATTAGTTTCAGTTCTGGGTATAGGGAGCCCGCAATATTTATTATTGTTTCTTTTTATTTTGGCAACAAAATCTTAATGCGGTTCACAGAATACATCTACCTACCAAGTTTCAACAGTATAGCTCTTATAGTTTCGGAAAAAAATGGCTGTGACATACGGACGGACAGACGGACAGAGAGACATGACGAATCTATAAGGGTTCCGTTTTTACCATTTGGCTACGGAACCCTAAAAATGACCTCTATAGTTTATCAAAGTCAAATGTTGGTACATGCATTTCTAACGATGATAAATGAAATAATGCCTTTATAAACTCATGTCTTCATTTACAAGAATGTGTGCATTTCCCTCATTTATCAATTCTCTATTAAATTTTAATTGAGTTAGAAAGATTAACCCCTCACTCAACACCAGGTATTATTATCTGTTCAGATTGCCATGGGTAGACATAGTGGCGTGGGCCACAAGGCAAGTTGCCTTTTCCACGACTACGTGCTACCCGTACCTGATACGATCACCCCTTTTCCTCACTTAACATTTGTACGAGTAGATACACCACCGATATACTGTCTGTTGTTCTTTAGAACCTAGATAAGCTCAATTTACAACACCGATACGATTCCTTTCCAACTAAATCTTAGAAATGTTTATCGAATAGCGAATGGCGTTGACGTTTATTTTAGTATTAAATATCTAAGTAATGTGACACTTTAGGACATTATATGACATGATATTTTTGTTTCTCTATGCATATCCTATTCCTTAACCTTATGTATAGGTGTTATAATAGAAAAATATTTAGAAAATTATTCAATATGGACACCGGACACGGCAGTTTCCATACAAAAATGTTCGATTCCCATTGTAGACTAGTTTTTAGTACTTGGCTACTTGATTTTTTAAATGGCAAATAAAGCAACATGAGTTTCTCAGGTAATTGAAAATTAACTATGAATTGTCCGTATATATTTATTTATTTTAATTGAGTTTTTACGTCTAAAACGACCTGAAATACACAAGAAACCTCTAAGAGAACAAAGCTACTCGAAACGAGTTGCAACTAATGCGCTAAAAACACGTCTCGTGCATTTATATCACTTTTCATTTACTTCAGCTCTTACTAAAGCTTTAATACAGAGTAGAATATATAGTACTACCGTATAATGCAGTTGTGGTGTATGATGCAGTCTTTGAGTACTGAACGTACGTAGAACTGTTCAGAGTAATCCTTTGTACATTTGTTCCCTGATGCGTCCCTTCTGCGTTGTCTGTCGGCCACTACATTGAAGTTTCGCAGGTTGAATTCCAGTATTTCTATTTGTCCAACTGTTAAATGAAAAAAGAAATAACTGCACAGAGTATATTTACAGGGAAAATAAAATGTTATCTTTCCGTGTATACTAGACTAACCAAAATTATACAAATGTTCCTGAATAAGGTACTGAGGAGTCTTGCTGATGTGCTCTGGTATATAAGAAATGAGGTTCTCCATCGTGAACTAACAAGCGAACCCGACACCAACACCATCTAAACATTTACTGCGGCCCATGAATACATGTGAACATCGAGGCAATTCAGCTGTAAATCTAAACAAATATAGAGCGATGCGAAGACTATAGCGAACTCTTTGAGTCAGTACACAAGTGTAGAAATTATAGTGACAATGACACACAATTGAACAAAGTGCTTATACTCGAAAAATTATACAAAACTCTAATAAAGTGGAACGGGCTTGCGTAAAGTACAACCAAAGAGATCTAAGATAATTTAATGTGTTTGAGTACAAAACTATGCTGTAACATCAAAAGCTCGCGCAATTAAATTTTTCTTATTTTTATTGCAATATAATTATAATAATCAATATTAATATTTATTTATATTTCAGATTAATTGACTCAAATAGGGCTTTATGTACTTAGAGGATTGTCTTGAAGATGAAACGATTATATAATTCTGTAGTGTATAGGTATATATAATTTATTTATTTATTAAAACTTAACGCACAAATACTGCACAATGGCGAACTTAATGCCTTAGGCATTTTCCACCAGTCTACCTTAAGGTGACGCAGAGTAGGGTGGAGCGTACAAGTAGGGTTTTTTTTTTCTCAAATTTTGACTTCTAATAGTGCGGAAAAGTTGCATTATTATGAAATATTGCTATAGCTTTATTTTTTCGTAATTTTAAAAGGAAGTGGCTGGATTTTAGGGCCTCCGCATGGACTTCGAAATTTATTGAAAATACCTAAAGATGTATATGTTGGAAAGGGTTCAAGTGCCTCAGTTATATATATATATATATATATATATATATAAACACCTCTTTGCACACTTAGTTGATCCAGCCGCGATCCCGAACACAATAGACTCCACCTTTAGCACGGAATAACTTTAATCCAGTTGCGTATTTCTCGGGCGGAGTGGCAACGTCGCATTCTATTAAGCGATGTTGCCAAACATATTCCTCGATAGGACATTATACTCGATAATTTTTTATCAACAATTTCATGCATCAGTGGATCCGTAACGGCTAAATTTTTTGAACCCACGAGGACTTTTTAGCTCTAAATATATTTCAAAAATCAATTACTTGTGTTGAACCATTTATATACTCGTACTTCCAGTAATACATCTTTTGATCCGATACCTATACCGTAACAGTTGATCAGTTATGAATTTATTATAGCTAATCTAGATATTTTATATTCGCAATGCTCCATACATTGTAAGATCTATATATATTTTTTAACAATTCCATGCATTAGTGGATCCATAACGACTATTTTTTTTAAATGCACGAAGACTTTTTGGCTTGAAATATATTTCAAAAATCATTGTCTTATGTTGATCCATGTAGCTACTCGTACTTCGTAATACTTATTTTGATCTGAAGATGTACTGATACCGTACCGGTCGATCAATTATGTTTAGTATGAAGTCAAAGTTATTGTTATTAATATTGAATGAGGTTGAATTTTGCGTATGGGGTTTTTATACTTTATTTCTAACTTACCATTTATATTAAGTTTTTAAACTCTATTAATCGAAATCAATCTAATTAGTCCAAACACGATATCGGCGCTGCATGTTTTGGGCTGAAAATATTCTGTGGACGGCCTCGGTTACACTCCATGCAATTAACTATAGACTTCTTTGGTAGAAATTATATGCGAATACATATTATTATTAAATTTTAAGTTTCAGTTTTAAGGGTTGAATTTAGCGTAGCGGTTTTTTTAGATAGTAATCAGGTAAAAAGTAAAATTGTTTACTCCTTCCAAACAGAACGCACATTGCAATAATAATACACTAAAAAATAATAAACACATAATAAAGAAAAAGAAAAAAAATAAAGTAATATAATTTACTAAAAAGCCTCGTACTCAAAATAAAACAATGTTTTCCTGATGTTATAACCCGGGTCAGGAGTTTTGGCGGGAAATTTAAGCTGAGCTTCAATTTTTCCATTGGAGTTTTAAATTATTTAAAGTGTTCTTTACTAAATAAAAGTGCGAGATTTATGTAGTTAAAAATGCATTCAGTAAATAATTCATAAAGAACATTAAGATATCCTAGCGTAGTGTGTACAATAAACATGTGTCCCCATTTATAATATTTTTGTAAATTAAAAAAGATAAACTCAACCGCACGTTATTGGAAATAAAATCATATTTGCTACTTACTAAGTAATAAAGGTAATAAAGATCTGTGGATCTGGTGGATGATTTCTCAGTCTACTCAAAGTTACATACCTAAGTGTGTTATAAAAATAATTTCGCTTAGTCGCGTTATATTTTAGCGAATGAAAGCGCTGTTTTCTAATCAAATCAAATTAAATCATTTATTTGTTATCACAGGTAAATATTGACAGATCTTACAAAGAATAATAATGATATGATGAATGAATAATAATGGTTTGTGGTAGGTACTGGAACGCGTTAGACACATGGAATGTCAACATAGGGAGTTTGCGTTTCGTTCCAACGTCCTAGTTTGAATTTCTTTCGAAAAAAAAACTGCATTCGAAACATGGAATACCAAGGAGGTAACTAATAAAAGGTTTTATTCAAATTTTGGACTATCTTGCAAATAGACAGTAGTAGATTGTTTATTGAAAAAAACAAAAGAACATTATAATAGCGCGGGAAAAAATATTATTGTTCATTATTCGTCATTGAACTTAAAAAAAGAAAATTATGTGTTTGATTTCCGCAGATTGTTTGAGAAAAGTAGTTAGTAAATACCTGCGTGATTTCACCGTATACTGCTTAGTATGATACTTTTGTCATCGGCAGCAGCGCAGGCGTTGAGACTAAAGGATTCGACCTCGGGCAATAGCAATAAAAAAGTTAGTAATCAATGTCAAAATCCTATAAAATTTAAATTGTCAATAGAAAAATTATTTTCTTTTGGCAATTTAAGTGTTTACCCGCTTCAAAAAAAGGAGGAGGTGTTTTTTTTTATGTATGTTCATCGATTACTGTAAGACGCCTGGACCCGTTTGCGAAATTCTTGTTTTATTTGAAAGGGTGGTCCCATAGTCACCAGGTCAGGATCTGATGATTAAAGATTAGAGAAATCAAGGAAAACTTTCAAAATTTTTACGGGCACCTAGTGCATTTCTAGTTATTTTCATTAAGTATTTTAAAGCACTACAATTTAGTAATGATCTGGAGTAGATATGAAGTCGGGAGACAGTTGAGGGAACTCCTCGACAATTCACAGCAACTACATTGTGTTTGAACTTGATTAATTTGTATTAATAAGAACTTTACACCCAAATGGGTTGTAACTGTCATTAGGGCTCTGATGATGAATACAAAGGCCAGTTCAGGTAACTCCTCAACGGTTTACAGTAGTTCCCTTGTATTTGGATTTAATTAATATATATTGATGAGCAATTTTCACCGATATGCATTATTATGAAAATCTGTAGTAGATTTGATGATGAAGACCACGACCGACAAACATTCATTTTAGCCCACATATATTTTTTTTAATAATTATAAACTAGCGCTTGACTGCAATTCCGCCTGATGGTAAGCAGTGATACAATCGTTGATGGTAAAGCGCGCTAGTTTATTAAGTCCATTCACTTACAAAACCTTAGTGAATAGGAAGGAAGACGGCAGTTGAGCGTCGACAACGCTGCACCAGAGGGAGATTGATGTGGAGACCCTCCATGACCAAACTCCCGGCACTACAACATTTGGCGCATCGTACCCGGCACACATCGCAACACAACTGCTCAGACCCGTCCTCCGTACGGCTTCACCAGGCCGGGACACGACGAATCGCTTGGCGGCAAGTCTTTGTCTGGTAGGTGCTAACTTCTGCCGGCAGCCGATATTATGGCCTACCACCGAGCAAAGGCACCGAGCATAGGTGCAAAGTTCTTATGAATACGAATTAATCAAGCATTAATCATGCTCGGGCTAGTAGGGAATCAATCCGGTCCGAAAGAGAGGCCATGGTTGAGCGAACGAGTGTTGCACTGCAGGCAGTCTCCGAATGGGGCAATGCCAATCTTGTAGCATTCAATGCCGCCAAAACACAGGCGTGTCTTTTCACCGCCAAAAGGAGCCCGTTCACCTTGGCTCCTACTTTTCGGAATGTGTCCTTGGAGTGTTCCGACCGCCTTCAGCTTTTGGGAGTTGAGATTTCCTCGGACCTTAACTTTGGGCGGTTCATTGAGTCCAAGGCTAAGGTGGCTGCCAAGAAACTTGGCGTTATCGCAAAGGTCCGGCAGTACTTCACACCTGGGCAGCTTCTAATGTTATACAAAGCACAGGTCCGTTCGTGTGTGGAGTACTGCAGCCACATTTGGGCTGGTGCTGCCAAGTGTCACCTGGCCACTTTGGATTCAGTGGAGAGACGTGCAAAGAGGCTGATTGGTGACCCTGATCTAACTCGAGTTGGTCTCCAAAGCCTAGAGCACAGGCGTAGAGTAGCCAGCCTTTCGGTGTTCTATAGGATGCATTTCGGGGAGTGTGCGATGGAATTGCATGATTTAATTCCCCCATCTCGGTTCCACCAGCGGACGACCCGTCGTACGGCTGGTTTCCACCCTTACGTTGTTAACACCACTACGATCCGGACGAAGCGTTTCGCCTCCTCCTTTATACCGCGTACGTCGAGGGACTGGAACAATTTGCCAGCGGCGGTGTTTCCGTCGGACTACAATTTGAGTGTCTTTAAGGCTAGAGTGAATAGGCTCTTAAGAAACTAGTGCGCTTTACCATCAACGATTGCGTCACTGCTTACCATCAGGCAGGATTGCGGTCAAGCGCTGGTTTATAATATGTAAAAAAAAAAAAAACACAAACGCAAGGTGGCTGCTGTGAATAGTTGAGGAGTTCCCTCGACTGCCTATAGTCTTCATCATCAGATTTACTACAAACCATCATTTTAACCCATATAGGTGCAAAGTTCTCATCAATATAAATGAATTAAGTCCAAACACAAGGTACCTACTATTAACCGTTGAAGAGTTCCCTGAACTGGCCTTTGCTTTTATCACCAGAGCCTTCATGACAGTCATAACCCATCTTTTTGTAAAGTTCTTATCAATACAAATTAGTCAAGCACAAACTCAAGGTAGCTGCTGTGAATAATTGAGGTGTTCCCTTGACTTTCTCCAGGCTCCATCATCAGCTATACCAGACCTTTATCAAATTGTAGTTCTCTGAAATACTTAATGAAGATACTTAGAAATGCACTAGTCGCCCCTACGATTTTTGGAAGTTCCTCTTGATTTCTTTAGTCTTCCATCATCAGATCCTGACTATGGGACCATTTAGAAAGTTTACCTTTTCTAACATAAAAAGAATTTTGTAAATCGGTCTAGGCGTCTGAGATTTATCGGTGAACATACATAAAAAAGTAACTGCTGCTTATCCAATCGCTTCACGCCCTTGGCAAATGCTGCACCCTGATTGGCCCATTTGAATTGGATCAACAACTGCTCAGACGCCAAAAAGGTGGATTTGTATAAAACAGCCCTTAATTATTGTTATTACTTATTATTATTCAGCGTGACACATGTGGCTCCGAACGGAGCCACATATTTATGATCAGATGGCAACGGATCAAGAAAAGGCCCCCGGATCAACAAGTGAAAATGGATCAACAAATTACTACCTATACGGCACGTCTGATCAACAAAGTGCCCAAAGGGATATCTATATATATATATATATATATATTCTTAAATTTATTAAAATCTGCTTTTTAAACACGGGTTTCATTACATTAAATTTAAGAATATAAATATATATATATATTAACAAAACTATGAATAGTGAGTTGGAAAATTAAAGGAAATTAGCATTTATTCGACCTTAGAATCACTCTTAGTTTCAAATTTGGGAATGATTGCTCGTGACTCTAACTTCGATTTTCTCAACTCAATTCTAGCTTTTCTTGTATAGAGAGCAGTAGGTGCATCTGTAGTGACCTTTACTGCTCATTCTCTAACTTGTGTATTACACGGAATTTGTAGGAAATCCAAATTACCTTCTCCACATTTGTCTATTTACAAACGGATTTCTTGCTCTATCAGATGTTTCAGTAGCGGTGATTCGGTAATCTCACATTGCCAATAGTGCCAATCAATCAAATGTATGTAATTCGATGCGTCAAAATTTATAATTTTCTGGGCCTAAAAATAATCTTGGCATTGTCGATGAAGTTATGGAACGTGACTTCAAAACTCACCGGGACTCTCCGGAATTCCCGAAAATATTTTCTTTCATCCGTCAACATAGCGAGGAACAGATTTTCATCATGAACGAAATAACTTTTTCTTTTTACTACATCATCTACAATTTTTTTAGATTTCCTGGCAGATATCTCGAACGTAAAATCAATTTGAAAAGGTGACCAGCTCCGTCTTTACAGTTTGGATAGTTTTTAATGTCGAACGAAGTCGGTGCATAAACTTTTACCACAAACGTTGCTAACACTGTTTTTTTTTTTATAAATTATTAACTAGCGCTCGACCGCAATCCCACCTGGTAGTAAGCAGTGACGCAATCATTGATGGTAAAGCGCACTAGTTTATTAAGAGCCTATTCACTCTAGCCTTGAAGATACTGAGATGGGGGAATTAAATCATGCAATTCCCTCGCACACTCCCCAAAATGCATCCTATAGAACACCGAAAGGCTGGCTACTCTACGCCTATGCTCTAGGCTTTGGAGACCATCTCGAGTTAAATCAGGGTCACCAATCAGCCTCTTCGCACGCCTCTCCACTGAATCCAAAGTGGCCAGGTGACACTTAGCAGCACCAGCCCAAATGTGGCTGCAATACTCCACACACGAACGGACCTGTGCTTTGTATAACATTAGAAGCTGCCCAGGTGTGAAGTACTGCCGGACCTTTGCGATAACGCCAAGTTTCCTGGCAGCCACCTTGGCCTTGGACTCAATGAACCGCCCAAAGTTAAGGTTCGAGGAAATTTCAACTCCCAAAAGCTGAAGGCGGTCGGTACACTCCAAGGACACATTTCGAAAAGTAGGAGCCAAGGTGAACGGGCTCCTTTTGGCGGTGAAAAGACACGCCTGTGTTTTGGCGGCATTGAATGCTACAAGATTGGCATTGCCCTATTCGGAGACTGCCTGTAGTGCAACACTCGTTCGCTCAACCATGGCCTCTCTTTCGGACCGGATTGATTCCCTACTAGCCCGAGCATCCGGCAGGTATCTCTCTACAACTGTGCTATCATCTGCATACCCATAGATACCGGGCATCAGCAGATCGTTAATATGCAGCAGGAATAGAGTTGCAGAGAGAACAGACCCCTGAGGAACACCGGCATTAGTCGACATGGGCTCAGAAGAGCATCCGTCGACAACAACTCGGAGGGACCGTTCAGTCAGGAAGTCTTTTACCCAGCCAGTCAGGCTAGGGGAAATGCCGTACGCTGGAAGCTTACTCAAAAGGCCAGCGTGCCATACCCGGTCGAAGGCCTTCGAGACATCAAGGGAGACAGCAATCGCTTCCCCATTCTTCTCGAGGGCCTCGCCCCACAAGTGAGTGGCATACACTAGTAGGTCCCCAGTTAACCGATTGCGGCGAAACCCGTACTGTCGGTCACTGAGGAGATCGTTACCTTCCAGGTATGCCAAGAGGCGCGAGTTCAATACACGCTCCATAATTTTGCAAAGTATGGAGGTGATCGAAATCGGCCGATAGTTGGTAGGATCGGCACGACTACCCTTTTTGGGCACGGGCTGCACGTTAGCAAGCTTCCAGGACTTGGGCACTATACCAGTCCTAAATGAGAGGCGATACAAGCGCGTCAATACAGGAGACAACTCGGGCGCACATGCTTTAAGAACAATCGCTGGTATACCATCCGGACCACTAGCCTTATTCACGTCCAGACGACACAGTACTCTCAGAACCTCCTTGTTCCTAATGCGAACCTCAGGCATTGAAGCTCCGCAATGAGGTAAATTAGGTGGAGTAGCACTGCCAGTATCAAGACGCGAATTATGGGCAAAGAGAGATGCAAATAGACCTACACACGTTAAATTTTCATCTGGTTTTTTGTTCCTATATAAAGACTCGCATATTGTCGATTTGCGCGAGTCAATTACCTTGCATATGAAAGATTTCCAGGAGATTTCTGAGCCAAGTCATCCGGAACAAGCCCACTTATTACAGCTGAAACAATTTTGTATAAGTTGGTCTATACTCAAACCACAAGTTTTTACACTTGCACTATGATATATCGAAAAGAACACGTGTTGTCGTTAGTGCCTCTAGAAATTTTTCTAAGGTTTTGCATTTAAGGTGATCTTAATATTCGTATTATGCTTGTATGACTTGCTGTGGGAATGGACGTAATTTTCCAAACTTTATTTCGCTTTTTAATTTTTCAAAAAGCATATTTCGCTCCACCCTAATGCAGAGACAACATGGTAGGTGGTAGGTGACTTTTACCGTCGCCTATGTTATTTTGCTCCACTTATAACATATGCTTTGTTTTCCTGGAATCTTTCAGTCACAATACAACCGAGTTTCTACTTGTTAAGATTGTGACTACTCTTTAGCAGTTTCATTTTAGAATAGTTTTATACCTTCACAAGGAATACGGAGTTTTCGAAGAATACATTTTAACATTTTTTGTACTAAAAGACTTTGATTAAAAAAGTTCAGTTCATTAAAAAAATAATAAAAATCCTTAATCGCCATCGGATTATTTTGTTTGTGTTTTAGTAAAGTTATCAAGCAATTAATAAATAAACTCATTTGCAAAAAAAGGGGCACCTAAGCAGTGAACCATTTCAAATGCCACCACCATACCAAACCAATAGCAATACCATTTCAAATGGTATTGCTTTGTTTGATAATTATAGGTAGTTTTATCCTCACAATTTGGTAAATTAATAAGAAAATAATCGTTTTCATCAGTATTTCATAAAATTTGTATACAATTTATGGGAAATAATGCTAGACCTCGCTAGTAGTGTATGTTCGCTAGTACCTAGTGCATAAGTTCATGAAATTAAAATTAAACAAGTTATTTTGTTTGTTTTTCTTTAATAAAGTAAAAGCAGGTAAATATTTAGTATCGAGTGTGACCCCTTCTAGCTACATAAAATCACAGCTTGAATTTGTCTGGGCATGCTAGCGAGTAATATATCCCGGATTCTTGCTTACGGAATACGTTCCCACTCCGCAGTAATCACATTCTTCAGCTCTCTGATGGTCTGCGGAGCCGGATATACTGATCTCATATGCCGTTTTAGAACGTCCCAGACATGCTCAATGGGATTCAGGTCGGGACTTCGAATTGGCCAATTCAAACGACGAATGCCGACATCTTGCACATACGCTTCAACATCGCGAGATCGGTGGGCGCGAGCATTGTCGTCCATAAAAATCGAGTCTTCACTTAGAGCGGCGGGTGCGGGTAATTAGAACTTCCGTTACGTATCGATGCCCAGTCAGTGAGCCGTTTTCAATGAAGACTAACTCTGTATGATCCATTGAATTTATTCCTGCCCAAAACATTACAGAGCCCCCACCACAGAGTGTGATTTCTTCGACAAATGCCTCTGGAAAGCGTTCTCCTTGTCTTCTTAGCACTCGCCGACGTCGATCTTCACCGAACAGAGATATCCTGGCTTCATCAGAGAACAAAACCCTATTCCAATCTTCTTGAGTCCATGATTCACAATTTCTAGCAAACCTAAGCCTGTGAACTCGGTGCTCACGGAGAGTAATTTGGGGCAGCGGGCCGGGCGGTGACTGCGTATATTGGCAACAAGAAGCCTCCTCCTGACCGTCCATAGACTAATATGCACATTTCTTACTTATTGGAGGCTGTTCTTAAGATCCACATACGAAGATTTGCGATTTCTCAATGCGCGACTCACAAGAAAACAAACATCCCGTGGTTGGGTACATGGTTTTCCAGAACCAGGCCTTCTCTCGACGGAACCAGTCTCCTGATATCGCTGCCAGGTCCTTTGGACCGTCGATCGTTTAACATTTAGCCTCCCAGCTACGAAGCATTGGCTGCAATCCTCTTCAAGCAGCGCCATTTACCAAACAGCAATAAATAAAGCTTTGACAGTCAAGGTTATGAAATTAATCGATAAAAATTGAATAAAAGTTAAGAAAGTCGATGTTAACTTCTAGAACAAAATGTAGGATAAAAAGAATGAACCAAAAATGTAGGATAAAAAGGGGTTTTCTGTAAAAATGAGCATCAAATGAAAATTTGAATTTAGAACGTCCTTTTTTAAATACCAAAGCATTTTTAAAACCGGCCAGTAACGTGTACAAACGATTGAAACCTTTTTTGTGTTGTATCTTTTTAAAGATGAATGAATATCACGACCGCTCATTTTTTTTTGCAAATGAGTTAGGTCCACGTTTACGATCAGTCAAGAATTGATACAGAATCCAAAATTTAGACATTAGCGGCATAAATTCAATGCCATTTGCCAGTCGCATGCCACGGCACACGCAGCTGCTACGGTTTTGGTAGCTCGTAGCAGTCACGTAGCAATGTTTTCGCTTAGGTCTACGGTTGCGCAGATTTAATAAAATTTGTGTACATGTTATACGTTATTTATTTATACTTGTCTTATATGAGGTTTCAGTGTTCCCTTGCAAATCTTTAAACAAGGCAAAAGAAGTGACAACATAAAGAGAGTTTAATCGCTAAAGAATTGAAAATCCATCTCGAAAGGCTTATTTTCATTAGTCGATATAGCATGACTTAGAACCCGCATTCGGGGAACCGTTTTCAATAGTCGGTAGGGAACCTTTGAGGTATTCGGAGAATCAGCACAACACGTTTGGCAGACAGTTACGCTGAAGGCTTATATCCATCCATTGATCAGTTTCATTGGGTATGAGCCTATGCAATTACCTTACTTGAGGGGGTCCTCGCATGCTGTATATCGGCTGAGTTATCGACTAATGGAAATAAGCCATATAATTATATTTAGATATTACAAAGTTCTAGGTATCTTACTGGCAGAAGCGACGAAAGATGCTAATATTGTGTCCATAACCCCATCAATTATACACGTAGCTGGCTTGTAATAAATCTGAAAATATATGGTAAATATGGGCTTTATTTAATTCATTATTCTCATTCGACTGGTTAGATTACTCGTTGTATACTGGTTGGATTTGGTTAGTGTTTGTTTACTGAATGAAATATTATGGATAAATGTATTGCAGGAAACACTTTATTGACTTTTTTAAATTAGTTCTACGAATATGTACTGGAAAATACAAAAAACACTTTATTTACACTTTATTGACTTTTTTTTAAATTAGTTTAATTATTGGTAGAACTAATTTAGTTTTGATATACCTATATCTAAACTTAAAAAAAACAATAATATAACTAATTTAAAAAAGTCAATAAAGTGTAAATAAAGTGTTTTTTGTATTTTCCAGTACACATTCGAAATATAAAGGTATGTATCTATTTCTAAACCAGTAGCAGAAAATATATTTTGGTAAATTTAATTAAAATTCATCAAAATTCAATTTTCCTTTCTTTGATATTGTTCGTCGAATTGTGAAGCCCCTTAAGTTTGACCTACATGATATTTGACAAATGCGTGCACTGACTGGACAGGTCCTCTCAATCTCTATGGTTATTTTCTTTACCATATTAAGTACAAATATATTCCACATGACTTTCATAATTATGATCTGTCTAAAATTATGTCTGGACTTTAAAGAGGACCTCTTAACTTGTTTCAGCCTTTCTTCTCAGATACCCGGAACTCACCTGGTTTATAAAAAATGTCACAGCTGAATTCCATTTTTGTGAGCTAGATTTAGGTATTTGGGAAAAACCTGTCTTACAGGTCACCAGGCCTCTTACACGGCTAGAACTATCTTTTACAGAGATACTTTGCAAGAGTTGAAATTAAACAATATGCGTAATAAAAATTAAGTAAGAGTTATATGATCACAAAGATAGAAGCAACAAAAATATGTAATGAAGAAATGTAACCCATACTATGATTTTAAAAGTAAAAAAAGAGTGTCCATGGAGTTTCTTGCACGTTCTTCTCTATAGAGATCTACACTTTGGAACGTGCAATTTAGCTTCACTTTTCTTGGGCTGACCGATATTGACTATTCAAAAGCACCAACAGATGGTTAAATTGAAATAAACAATTTTGATTTGATTTGATTAGAATGAGTAATAAAAACTAGGAATTTAGTTGTTGAGTCATGTTGCGAGACGATGAGTGAGTGTGGTGATCTTATATGCAGTGTTAGACTAATAGAAAATGTATTTTGATAATTCAGATGAGGAATTTGTGAGTGAAGGCGATATTTGTAGGGTGTGTACTAAGAGAGTTGTTTTTCAAGGAGCAATTACATGTGTATAGGGTTAGTCAAAATTAAATTTATATGAAAATGTTAAAAATATTCTCAGATTTAAAACGACGATATGCTTTCTTAATTAAAGTAACATATTTTTTTTATTAATTATAATGGAATGATTTATTTTGTAGTGTTAACTTACGTGATGGACGTAAACTGCTTTGTAGGCCGGATTTTTGTAAACATCAAAGAACGGATACTCTACGTTAGTTGGTAGGATGTCGAAGTTTTCAGTTAGAGGCATTATTATTCCAACTAGAAATTAAAGATAATTAAAAAACAATTTATTCGTTACATTAGTGTCTTTTTTATTGCTAGCCGTTACTGTGTGTGGAAGAAAAGTAGGAAGTCCCTTGCCCAGTGGTGATGCTGGGCAAAGGCAACTCTCTTTCCACCTCTATCTGCCTATAGCTGCCACGGATCGATCTTTATTAAAGGAGTCTAGCTCATACTGCCACCTCAGTAATTTATAAAACCAAAAATGTTTTATATAATACTAGCTTTCCGCCCGCGGCTTCGCCCGCGTGGAGTTCGGTTATATCGCGCTTTTTAGATTTCCCTCGGGGATATCAAATTTTTTCGGGATAAAAGGTAGCCTATGTTCTTTCTCAGGGTCTAAAGATTGTCTGTGCCAAATTTCATCAAAGTCGGTTGAGATGTAAAGGCGGGAAAGCGTAACAGACAGACAGACAGACAGGCAGACAGACAGACCGACAGACAGACCGACAGACAGACAGACAGAGTTACTTTCGCATTTATAATATTAGTATGGATTTAAAAACTTCCTGCGAAAATTTCTAATCAAACCCACCTGACACAGCCCCGACGCACATAGTGGAATAGAATGTCATAACAAAACGCGCACTTTTAATACTCTTTATTATCATTTCTCTATGTTCTGGTTCTTTCGGCTTGAACTCCTCACAGTGTAGGTATTCCAACAGATTCACGATTTTATCTTTATTCAGCCAAAATACAGCGATCTTGAAATACGTGTACATCTCGCTCGAAAATAAATACAGGCTGAAAAAACAAAATAAATTGTATCATCCTCATTTCTCGTGTTTTCGGATGTAACCAATTCGTGTTCTCAGACAAACAAAATGTAAGTGAACTTGAATATATCTAGACTACCCTTCGGCGACGTCTCCGATATTATCCCTTTGCCTCAGTAAATAAACGACTTCTCCAATTCCGGGGAAAAAACAGACGAGCCATAATACGGTCAGCGTGTACGTCAACTGTACCCAAAACTTGATGGTGTACGGCGAGAAATTGTTAAACCACATGCCGTAAAACTTGAGCCAGTAAATGTGAACGGCTTGGTACAGCCGGGGATTGAGGTCCTCCCACGATTCAATCACGCCGTAGGGCAGAATCGGCGATAGAAATGCCAATTTGTTTTTCATATATTCACTAAGAATTATCATTTTTCTTCATAAGCCAAACGCGGGTGAAGACTTTGACGAATAATTCGAGAATGCTTCTTATATCTAATCATATTATGGGCCTTTGTACGAAAACAGAATGAGAGAGCGACGTTAAGTGGGTGTTGTACATTATGTTGTGATATTGTTAAGTGGAAGTGCTTTGCGGCTATAACTTCTACGTATTGAAGACATTGATGCCAGAAGCGACACGTACTTAGTATCAAAGATATCGTTAAGAGTGAAATACGTACGTGGAAAGTGTATATGTAGATATTTGGAAAAGAACAGTTTTCATATTTGACCGCTTTTTTCTGTCATTACGCTTTGCGCCACTGCCAAGTATTTCTCTAGTTTATTAGACACTGAGCTCTTTCATTTTATCGGCTACATTTTGTCTCGGCGAGCTTATAAGGAACACACCAAATGGTGCAAAAGATAAGAATATAAGTGTATAATATTTGAAAGTAAAAACTACTTAGAAATTCAGAACGAGCCAGAGATGGTACAATTGGCAAGATAGTAAGCGTAACTTGGAATTAGTACAACTTCCTCAATAGTTTAATAACGTGCAAAATGTCAAGGAAACATCTGACACCGTTTAAATTATGAAACTTAGTAGAGTTTAAACATTTTATACTTGATGTTAGAATGTTGTAATACATCCCCTTAAAAGAGTTAACTTAATATGTCGACAAAGGCAATTATTATAATTACAACAGCAATGTAATTACTGCCACAAGAAAAGGCACGGCTCTCTTAACTACGTATAATTGTGTTTTCAAAGAGGCTCTCAGATATTCATAATTTTCAAGTGGAACACAAAGAAGATTTCCGAGCAAATAAGTAGATTGATGAATATAATACATCGCATTTTCTATGAAAAGGGGAAAATGTAATAACTGCCGCAATCATGTGAAGTTAGTACAGTTGTGGCGAGTATCGATAGAATGGGGTTTTATTAATATCGGTAAGTTATGTTCTGAACATGATATTAGGGTAGAAGAGAATTATTTTTGTTTATTAACCCTCAGGTAAGTCGAGGGGTATTATGAGATAGATACGAAGTATTTCTATGTGTGTGTGTGTGTGTATCATATTTTATTAGAAGAACTAGTTTCTGCCCACATAGATTTACTAAAAATACAATATCCATGAGTACGAAGTACTACTAAACTACCCATGTTTTTATGGTGAGATGGTTTCAGCACTGCACTGTTGACTAAGATTATGTCTGGACTTTAAAAGAGTCTGAAAAGAGAGGCCGACGTCATCGAATTAAAAAAAAATAAGACTGCATTGTAAAAGTGTTTGTACAAACCTACTTACATAACATAAATCAATTATCTGCCTTATATAGACAATTGATATGCTTTAAAAGCTTTGCTTATATGCCTTAAAAGGCTTTATAGACTACTCTTGTGTCGGTAGCATGTTCCCGTGGTATATTTTTGATACCCGCGCGGGCGAAGCCGCGGCAGTATCTAGTTCTACCATAAATATTTTAAGACTCCGCCCTAAAGCTACCAAATTAGAAAACAATGATTCCATCTTTTAATATATTCAGTTCACGCAATCCATAATTTCCATCGAAAATGAAACATATAAACCCGTCTATTTTGTATTAATTAGTAACCCGTAAGATGGTTTAGTTAGACTTTTCGTTACTTCGCGCTGTTAAGATTTTCGATTCCATACCGTACCCGCCCCGACTAACGATGGAACGAGTGTCAGTTATTTTTTATAAATTATAAACTAGCGCTTGACCGCAATCCCGCCTGATGTGCACTTTACAGTACTGACGCAGTGACGCAATCGTTGATGGTAAAGCGCACTACTTTATTAACCCTAGAAAGATAACGTGCGCCTCAGAGGCGCACGTTATATAATACTTAATTCGCCGCAATTTTGTTACCGACACGTGTACAAGCTTCTGTTTCCTAGACAATGCAGTCGTTGGTCAACACTTCCAAGAGACGGCTGCTACTGTTCGGTAAGTACCATAGTTTTGCTGTTAGAGCGATATCTTGCGCTCGGGAGGCGCATGTTTATCTTTTGTGTAACTTGTGCCACTTTCATAGTGAATTTGTTTTTTGTGATTTTTACTAATGGAAGGTAAGTAATAAAGGTTGGTTTTTTATTAGTGAATACTTATTGTCATCAATTGTTTTTAGGAGTGTTTTAACACCGTGTCCAGCAGAAGAGTGTTGGATGAAAGAGAAATTGTTTCTTTACTGACTAAAGAAGATGAAGGCGCTGATGAGGGCAGTGACAGTGAGATCGAGGACCATGTCAATGACTAATGTTGATAGCCAAGAAGGAGTGATGATCTATGAAAATACTGGACATGACCAAAGCATAGTTATTCCGTCTAATGATGTTATCAGGGGCAAGAAAAGGCATGTTTGGTCTACTGCTAAAGGACAAAATACCAGAAAACGTCTGAAATCAATATACTTCATTCAAATTGTGTCTAGTTGCAAGAGTCGAAATAATTTTGCACCGTGTTTGAAAACTAGGTTGGAAATTCCTACTTTATCAAGACGCTTGAGAGAAAGTATTGAAAATCCCCCCACAAAGTAACAGAAAGATATCTGAAGGAGCTGATGAGGGCCACTAACTGAAACTCGACGGTACTGTCGCTTACGTACTAAAGAAAAGAAAAGAATTATTCAAAATTACGTGCATAAAATGTATAAACTCATTGTGCGGAGATCATAAACAAGTTGTTTGCAACAATTGTCTTTATCCGTTGATTTTTCCAGTGTATTTTTAAATTTGAGACTGATTATATTATAATTAATTAGTTAATAAGAAAAAACACTGTAAAAGTTGCCTATTTTTTAGAATTTCTGTCTAAGTACAGAAGACGTCTAATTTTTGTTAATTTTTCTTAAGGGTTTATAAAATCCTACAAATTTTATTATTTTAAATAAAAAATAATGATAAAACTTATGTATTTTATTTACTTATTAATAATTCAGCAATTTGAAACAAAAATATTTGAAATTCATCAAAAAAAAAAAACGAGAACATTTCTCCGGAGTGCTCATTCGAGCTGTCACTTAACAAGTTCTTTTCATTGGTTCTACGTTATTACACGTGCCTTATGATGACGAGACATCAAACAATTTCAATATTCAATCATTTATTTTTTGTTTCATTTTTATTTTTCTCTCTTACGAATATGCCTGCATGAATTGATTTCATTTGAGATATTTACCTATCTATTTTAATACTATAAAGAGATAAAATTTGTGTGTGTGTATAATCTCCAGAGTGGATGACCCTATTTTAAAGATGGTTTTTATTGGTAGAAAGCTACATGTTTGTGTGTGCTATAGGTTATTATGAATGTGCAGGTGCACATCAAGCATTTTAGTTGAGGTATCATCAATTTTGTCTAGCAAGTAGCAAAATAAGATATTTCTTCTTCTCTTCTTCTTCTTCAGCCTTTAGAGGTCCACTGCTGGACAAAGGCCACTCCCAAGGCTTTCCACAATGACCGGTCTTGTGCTGCCCGCATCTATCGGCTTCCCGAGACCTTCACCAGGTCATCGGTCCACCTTGTTGGGGGCCTCCCTACGCTGCTCTTCCGGTACGTACCCGCCACTTCAGAACCTTACTGCCCCATCGGTCATCGGTTCTACGAGCAATGTGCCCAGCCCACTGCCAGTTAATTTTAGCGATTCGAAGAGCTATGTCGGTGACTTTGGTTCTTCTGCGGATCTCCTCATTTCTGATTCGTTCACGCAAAAAACTCCGAGCATAGCTCTTTTCATCGCCTTTTTGTGTGACTCTGAGCCTTCGTAAAACACAAACCCTAAAAAATAATTATTTGCATGCGATACCTAAAGAGTTGTATAACTGAAACAATGTACGGCAATCTGAAGGCCAATTCCCATAATGTAAAGCGTTCAAAATCTAGTCAGTCTTATTTCGGCGACAAAAAAATGTCAGAAACTTGTCAAAATGTAGGGGAATTTGAAGTATTATCTGACAGATTGACGCTGAGATCTGAACGTTGTGTTCTTAGAATTACGGCTCTGGTAACCGCCTTATATCTTCTATTGTATTACATTCTCCTTTCACAGTGTTTGCCCTTGAACTACTATAAAACTGCTGAACCGATTTTAATGAATTTTCGTATGAAGTGAAGTGTCGTAGGCCTGAGAATAGATTTTTATTAGAGATGTGCCGACTAGTCGCCGACTAGTCGGTTAAGCCGACTATTCGGCCGCTTTTGTAGTCGGCGAATAGTCGGCGACTAGTCGGCAGAAAACGCCGACTAGTCGGCTTTTTACTTTGTATGTATTTCTCATTAATATGTACTATATCAGGGGAACTGAAATGAAATAAAACCTTAACTATTCATTACTAGCTGTCCGCCCGCGGCTTCGCCCGCGTGGGTTATATCGCGCTTTTTGGAAATCTCAGGATTATCAATTTATTCCGGGATGAAAAGTATCCTATTGTTTATCCGGACTTCTAACTTACTAACTTAGGTCCTTACATATGAAATTGGCGTTTTGTCGTAGGCACTGGCCACTTTGATTTCAAATATCTCCTCTTTGGTAATTGGTTTAGAATTCCAAATTCAAAATTATTCAGCTATTTACTCATCAATTTGTGTCTTGAAAACCTATTTCTTTTATTTTTTCTTTTGGGTTTTTCTCTGCGTCATTGAGTTTACAAAATGTTGAACTGCAATGCTTCGATGTCGCCTTCGGGTTGTGGAGGTCAGACGGCAGTCGCTTCACGGAAAATGTCGAAGTTTAGCCATATCAGCAGTAGGACTGGTAAAGCGGACCCTAGACTCCAAAGCTGAAAATGCTTCGGATGCGACTGGGATTAACGCTGGGATGATGATGATTGAGTTTACAAAATGGAAAATTTAAAGATTCGCGTTATTCACGAATATGAGTTCCGCCATAGGTTCCGCCGTGGCACCAGTGCTGCAGAAACGGGTCGAAGAATTAATGTTGTTTAAGGGAGTGGTGTCGCTAGAGAAAGCACAGTGAGTATGATACAAAACGCCAATTTCATATGTACCTAATATCTGTAACACCAACAAAACAAAATTATTACCTTCTTAAAATTGCTATTAATTAATAAACAAGAATTTCTACTTAAGTTAAATAAACATTTATTAATTGTTAATCAAATGAAAAAGTAGGTATTTTATAATTACCAACAGATTAAAAAATAAGCATTCAATATTTTAAACACGAACTGTATCAAGAAAAATAAAAAAGAAACATATGAACTTATATGATTAACCGGACACAACCCAAAACAAAATGTCATATTTCTATAATAAAACATAGCAAAAACTCTTTACTACGACTAAAGAGGCCGACTAGCCGACTAGTCGGCCGACTAGTCGGCCTATTTATAGCCGACTAGTCGGCTAGTCGGCTAGTCGGCCAAAGTGGTAGTCGGTACATCTCTAATTTTTATCCATTTTTATATTCAGAACTACTACTACATACGCGGGTGACACCGCGGGGCGCAGCTAGTAGTTCTACAAAAAAGTCCCGGAATACCATATTTCTTTCGTTTCTAAAAATTACATTTTTAAAAGCTATAAAGCTTTTAAGAATGTAATTTTTGACAAGGTTTTTTTTTTTGTTTTGGATGGGAAATCATCAAATGCTACCACTCTGCGTGGAGCGGAAGTGTGTCAGACTTTTACTGACTGAAACCCACTCGTGTTCCTTGCTTTCTAACCCGCAACCCTGGCCCAGGAGGCTGACATCTCTTTGAGGCGCGCGTGAGACACAACGAGCCGTCGACCCGAGCGTGGTCACCATAGGCGCGACTTATGTTTGTGCGGTAAGGCATCGGGCTGGTCGCTCCACACCGGTGCCACGTAAAGGGCCACGGACCTCACGGACCCCGCGTTTGGTCTCCCTAGATTGGGGAGGGGCCACCTCAGGGCAGTCCCAGCCCGTTCCAGTCTGGGAGCCAAATGTCGAAAGTGCTCCTCGAAGTTCCAGCGGCTATCGAGAACGAGTCCCTGGTACTTCATCGTCGACCCGACGCCAATGTGAAGCTCTCCTACCGTTATGTGGGAGCCCGTCGGTAGCTCGTTCCGAGGCCTATGAATGCACATGGCCTCGGACTTGTACAGAGCCCTCTCGAGTCCCAGTTGCCGGATACTCTCGACGATTGTCGCAATCCCAAGGGTCGTTGCGTTGGCCGCCGCCTGGTGCGACCTCCCTTGTGCCTTGACATGCTTACGTTAGGATTTACATATCGAACGACGAATCCTTATAAAACATTTTACAGATAAGATTATAGAGATAATATTTGCCATTTACAGTATCTCAATTGGTCATACAGTTTCGGTGATGATATAAAATTACTAAAAGGTCATTTTATGTTATTTTTCTGGTCTTTCCATATACATATTGATGAAGCACTTGATTTATTATTTCGTACCGGAACACTTATAACAGCTTCAAAAATGATGTACAAAGAAACTTTGAAATAAATAGGTACCAACCTAACGAATTTATAATTTCAAGTCTCATTAAAGTTTGTTTTTCATTAAAAATGTATGGTGTGACGAAATGACATAAAATACAGTAATCTTAGGAGACATTCTATAAAGGAAAACAGTTTTTAGTTGGATTCGAAAGCTCCGAATATCCAACACCTTAGAAGTGGAAACTTTATAAAGTTTAAAGGGTATCTAGTGTCTCGAGATTCTCTTAGTAGTTTTTCGGATTTCAGTAAATTGTGATTGGGTGGACAAGGAATTGTCATAGGTAGGCTGAGTATTTTTAAGGTAATTGCTTATCGATTGCTTCGTTGAATAATACTGAATAATCCGGACAGACTCAGAACCTCATTTGGTGATTGCGGTGGGTACGAGACGAAAAAATAATAAATCATCCGGCAAATGTAGGTACCTTTCAGCGATGAAGGGCGCTGACTGATCGTCGGCTTACACAAAATATATTATGCAAAAAAGTGATAAAATATGAAACGATTTATGTGATTCGCACAGGGGCGGTCGATTTGCATAATCACCGCTGGCGCAGGCCACAAAATGAAATACGTGATCACCCAAACAATAAAAACACAAGTGATAACTCACTTTTTAACAGTTTCATCAAACGGTAAACATCTGTAATAGACGGCGACTAACTCACTCGCCGATAAAATTGAAAACATTTCGAAACGCAGACTTAAAAGGTTGTAAAAAATCTTTATTACTAGAATGAGGAGTACCTATCTATATGTTTATATGAACATAAATGTACTTTTATGAGGTTTGCGAAGCTTTATTATATTGTTACGTATGAGAAAAATTATTTTATATTGTTACAAAACACATAAAAGAGGATATAAGTGTATTTGGGAGATCGTTGAATGATAGGTACCAATAGTACTTTACATTACTCATAGTACTACCTATGATTCAGTGTTTTTACTACATCATATAATTTACGAATAGATAAAGCTTAAACTATTTACGATAACGTTTTAGTATTTGCCCACAATCGAATTGTAGTATAAAATAGTAGAATCATTTATTTCTTTAATAAAATTTCATCATCATTTCAGCCGAAAGACGTCCACTCCTGGACATACGCCTCCCCCAAGGATCTTCATGACGACCTGTCCTGCGTCTCCCACATCCAGCGGTTTCCCGCGATCTTCACCTGGTCGTCGGTCCACCTCGCCGGGGGCCTACCCACGCTGCCTCTTTCGGTGCGTGATCGCCACTCGAGAACTCATTTCTAATTTGATCACGCAGTGAAACCTCAAGCATAGCCCTCTCCATTTTCTCCAGTTTTCTCTTATAAGGCCCACTGTTAGTGACCACGTCTCAGTTGCATCTGTCATCACTGGCCGAAGACTTTTGTCTTGAGACACTGCGGTATTTCGGTCAAAATTTATAACAATTATTTTCGCATACGAAGATGTACGAAGGTTTTCGATGTCGCAAAATAAGTTTTGTAACCCAAATGGAGTTGGGCCGGACACCTGGCAGGGCAAAGTGATAACCGGTAGAGTAAGACAATGACTGAGTGTCGTCCAAGGACTAGGGAGTGTTGGTCGCCCGGCTGCGAGATGGGCGGACGACATTGTTACGATCTTGAGTAGAACTGATGAGAATGTCACAGGGGCATTGGGATTTGCATATGAAAAGGGAGACCTAAGTTCGGTATTAGGTGAAGTCTGTTTGGGGATGTTGATGATGGTGAGCTTTATACACTAATAATAATAACACTATTTTTTAACCGACTTCAAAAAGGAGGAGGTTACTCAATTCGCCCGTATATATGCTTTTTTTTATGTTTGTTCGCGCATAACTTCGTCGTTTATGAACCGATTTTGATAATTCTTTTTTTATATTTTTAAATGTTTTTTATAAATATTTAAAAATGTAAATGAATATGTATATGTAAAAAAATAAACGGAATAATAATAATAGCTTTATTAATTCCTTACACAGATAGATTTTCACATATTATTATGTATAACTTTAGTTATGTTAGTACTTATTTAAATTATAACCTAGTTTGTTAGTATTTTTTTCTGTGCTAAGGACCGCTCTGGCGGTGAAAGCCTCCTCCATTTCTCTCCACTTGTCTCTATCTCTTGCCATTATACACTAGGCTTATACACTAGGTAGGTACTAAATAAAGTAACTAACTATATGTGTACAAAAAGAAAAGGGCACTTAGACACCGAAGTAGTCTGCATCGCTGTAAAATGTGTCTGCAAAGTGATTGCGACCGTACCAACATAACCTACTTAAAAATGTGGCACTCGATTGATAAGAACGATCGATATAAAACAACAGTCTCCGACACTGACTGTCTGACACTATCGCAGTGTTGCAGTAAAATTAAGTTTCCCAGCACTAGTAGAGCAACTAATATGTGTTAAAGTTCCAAGTTGCAGATGTTCTACGTATTAATATGATCACACGGCACGGTATGACTTTTTTGTATGTTGATGTTTCGCATTATATTTTGAGTATCCAACAATTACAGTATTGAGAGACTCAGTTAACAGAATTTATTTAATTTACTTAACAGGCCTGTTTTTCATTGACAAATGAAAGCCATCGTGCCTTAATTAAAAAATCTTAACGGCAATCAGCCTTGCTGTTTTAATAAAGCTTTGAGTAATTATCGATGTATTCTCATTTAAGGTGTGCCGAGTTCGTTGGAAATCCCAGCACGTTTACGTAACATTGTTTCAGCGTCCATAATTCAACTTAAAACGGATTTAAACACTGTATTTGCGATCTAGATAATATCGTTTATTATAATTGCAGATCGTGGTGGAATTTTCAGCAGGCACTGCGGTGTAAGTGTTTGAAGACATTTAAGGTATTTGTATCGCTTACAATTCTTCTGTGAACATCCGACTGTGGGTGAGACAAATGGGTCGTTTTCACGCGATATTTCGCCATTAATTAGAAACAACGCGTGCAGCGGCCTCCCGATTGCTATCTGTCAGCGAACACGCGAATGCTTGTTCCCCACACCGTATCAGCGGTCAAGAGTCGGTTTGCTTGCTATCGGTACAACTGCTGTAGATCACGACGAACATAACATGTATGTTTATTGTCACTTAAAGAGGACACAATGTTGCCCTTTATCACGAACCTTTGCTTGTACTTTGGTGTCGATGGTTGATTGACTAAGGTATGACTATAGGGTTGTTTGCTTCTCGTATTCAAACCCGAGGGATCCACTAGTAGAGTGTGCGACAACAATCACCGTCACTTTTTACTATTCATTCTAACTCGTATATAACAATTTGTTTCAGTTTAACGACCAGCCAGGGAGCTAAGTTAGGGCCGTTACGTATATAAAGTATCATATACCTACAGGTAGGATTGGATCGGCATCCAGTACTAAACAAAATAAAGGTAGGCTTGCCTCAAGATATGCATGTATCTGCGAAGTAGATGACCTGCAGCGAAAGGCAAGACGAAGTGAGGTAAGACCAAAATGGTAATAAAATATGACTACGATTAGAGTAGGATGAGACTGACTCTTTAAAGGTGCCCAACTCATTGGACTACCAGCTGTCACCAATCACTTGATCACTATGTTATTAATGTACTAACGAATCCATAAATTTTACTAAATTAAAAAATCCCTGGAAGCATCCTTAAATATAGGGTGGCACGGGCCTTGACGCGCAACCTGTTACCATCCACGATTTAGAATCCACTACGTTGTAATTTGTCGGTTATTAAAAAAAACAATTTGCTGTTTCATACACTTTGGCCGCGTAGGTATATAAAAATGATTAGCATTTTTCTACAAAACAGCAGATATTTTCTGATAACCGGTAAATATTTGTTTGCTATGGGAATGGAATCATTTGCGATGAAATAATGTAAAAGTGTAAATGATTGTGTAGTGACACGAAAAATCTGCTCTTGTTTATACAACGTACAAAGGTACTTTGTAGTTTCGCGAAGTAGTTTACAAAGTCGGTCGAGTGCACTCCTGATACGTGTCGAGCCTTTATAGATCAACTTTGGAGCGAAGCTGTATGTATCTCGTATGAATTAAGAGGAGAATACTACTGAGATTATATGCTGTGCACGGGATAATTCTAGTAAGTTGATGTGGGTCTCTTCCGTAAATAATAACCATGCGAGTTCATCGATTGGCGATATTGTCGCGGTCAGTCCATTAGATAAGTTGGACTCCTTTGACTCCTTGGAACCTGGACTGCGTAGACCTTGATCTCTTTGGACCCCTTGGACTCCATGGCTTCCTTGTACCTTGGACTCCTTGGAATCCTTGGACTACTTGGACAACTTGGACTCCTTGGGCTCCTTAAACTCCTTGGACTCTTTGTAATAGAAAGTGACTCGTGTCAAGATTTATGTATTCCTAAAAAGGGAGAAACAAACCCAAATAACGAAAAACGAACAAAATCGGGTCGCGTAATTAAACCGGTGGTTCGATTTAGCTCATGACCCGTACCTGTACGAAGTTATCCTACAACTTTTAGTTACTGTAACGTGTGTGTGTAACTGTTTAGTTTTTACTAACTAGCTATTTAGTGGATCAATATTATTTAATGTAACCGTATGCGTTTATACATATAAAATTTGTATTGTTTAATCATATAAAGTGACCAGGTATGAAATGTAATCTTAATACTGTATTACCTAGATAACATAAAAAAACAGACGCCGATTTTAAATGTTATAAAAAAAATTGCATAATTGTTTAATAGGATTTTTTTTACTTTTTATTTAAGGGGGGAGCTATGTGCCTGCAGCACATTTCCTTTTTTAGTACTATGAGATCACAAGACTCTCGTTACTTAATTGCAGATAGGTAGATTTATAAGTCAGTCGACCAAATACCTCTGTACAGATTGTATGTCTTTCAAATATAAATAGTTATGCGTTTATAGAGTTTCATTGAAGGACCCTTGGAACACAACTCACACTAATATAAGAGGACACAACACGTCTGTCAGTTTAGAAAAAAAATATTTTAGAAACCTCGATATCATTTTTGAAGACCTATCCATAGCATACCCCACAGGTATGTGTTCGATGAAAAAAAAAATTGAGTTTCAGTTCTAAGTATGGGGAGCCCCCAATATTTGTTATTATTATGTTATTTTTGTATCAAAATCCTAATGCAGTTCGCAGAATACATCTACCTACCAAGTTTCAATAGTAGCTCTTATAGTTTCGGAAAATAATGGCTGTGACATACGGACGGACAGACGGACAGATAGACATGACGAATCTGTAAGGGTTCCGTTTTTTGCCATTTGGCTACGGAACCCTAAAACACAGAATACACGAAAACCGGCCAAGTGCGAGTCGGACTCGCGCACTTAGGATTCCGTACCCATTATCTTTAAAAACGGCAAAAATTACGTTTCAATATTTATTTTATTTTAATTTGATTATTTATTTTGAATTTTAATATATAACCAAATATACTGTGAACATTTCAAGCGTTTCTCTATTTCCGTTATTAATATGGAACAAAAAAAATCAGTCTTGTTGTATAGGAGCCAACTTTCAATATTTTTAGGGTTCCGTACCTCAAAAGGAAAAAAACGGAACCCTTATAGGATCACTTTGTTGTCCGTCTGTCTGTCTGTCTGTCTGTCTGTCAAGACCCTTTATCTCAAGAACGCGTGGACGTATCAAGCTGAAATTCACATGAAATACTCAGGTCTATTGTCCCTTTAAGCTGTGAAAATATCAAACTTCTAAGCCAAGCCAATCAAAAGATACAGCCGATTATGTCGATATTTTCAACAAATTTTCGACACTCGCAAAGGAATCAAAACCTACAGGATACTTCCCGTAAACTCAGAATCTTGAAATTTGGCATGAAGCATTGTCATATAATGCAAATATAGGAAAAATTGCGAAAATCAAATTTTTTTAGTTATATAATATAATAAAAATATTTTAATAAAATGAAACTTACTACCTTATTTCTCACGAACGAATAAAGATATCAAATTGAAATTTATACCAAATACCTAGGTCTACTGTCCCTTTAAGCAGTGAAAAAATCAAACTTCTAAGTTACCGCTATCAAAAGATACAGCAGTTTATACCGACACCTTAGACGAATTTCCGTCATACGCTAGGGAATCAAAACCTACAAGGTACTTCCCGTGAACTTGGAATCTTGAAATTCGGCACGAAGCAACAAAAAATTGCGAAAATGATAAATTTGAAGTTACATAAAATATTAAAATATTATTTTTGCTTACATGACATAAAATATTTTTTTAATAATTATAAACTTACTACCTACCCTTTTTCACATGAACGCGTAGAGATATTAAAGTTGAAATTCATATCAAACACTTCTTAAATCTAATTACCTCTAAAATGTGAAAAAGTATAAATCAACGCAAACATTCAAAATGCTGAGGTACCTACCTATAATCATACCGCATATTATGAAATTCGCCACTACTCGCAACGGAATCAAAACATAGACTACTTCCCGCTGACATTGAATATTGAATTTTGGTATGAAACAATAGCATAATGTAACCTACTAGAAAAACCCGAAACCTTTTAAAATTTTTAGGCACAGTAACTAGATAAACCAAAAAAAGACCAACACAATCGTCATTCAATCTAAATATTTTGGTGAATGTAGTTCTGTATATAACCTAAATGCGTCCTAACTGCTGTGTTATACTTAGTACTTATAAATATATTCAAAGACATTAATTGTAATTTCCTATTGTTGTCAATGATTATCAGACAGCTTGCTTCCTACTGGCGAAGCGGGACGGGGGGGAGTAAGTAGTAACGAACGAACGCGCAAGAACTAGCCGCCCGCTGGCGCGAAGACAGGCGGTTGGTCAAGGAAAGAGGTATCGCGGCACAGCGAGCGGCAGCCATGCGCCATACGCCCGAGCGCTTAGATGCTGGTCGCACGTGTACCGAAATGAGAAAAATTTGCGACAATTTCTCGTTGATTTTGTTCTACTTTGTTTATCAATAAATCGCTTTTTTTATAAGTTATAAACTAGCGCTTGACCGCAATCCCGCCTGATGGTAAGCAGTGATGCGATCGTTGATGGTAAAGCGCGCTGGTTTATTAAGAGCCTATTCACTCTAGCCGTGAAGACACTCAAATTGTAATGTGACGGAAACACCATCGCTGGCAAATTGTTCCAGTCCCTCGATGTAGGCGGTATAAAAGAGGAAGCGAAACGCTTCGTCCGGATCGCAGTGGTGTCAACAACGTAAGGGTGGAAACTCGCCGTACGACGCGTCGTCCGATGGTGGAACGGAGATGGGGGAATAAAATCATGCAATTCCCTTGCACACTCACCAGAATGCATCCTATAGAAGACCGAAAGGCTGGCTACTCTACGCCTGTGCTCCAGGCTTTGGAGACCGCTACGTTTGTACGGCGGAACCCTCGGTGTGCGAGTCAGACTTGCACTTGGCCGGTTTTTTATTTTTAGTATTTGTTGTTATAGCGGCAATAAAAATACATAATCTCTGAAAATTTCGACTGTCTAGCTACCTACCAAGTTTCAACAGTATAGCTCCCATAGTTTCGGAAAAAAATAGCTGTGACATACGGACGGACAGACGGATAGAAGTACAGACAGACATGACGAATCTATAAGGGTTCCGTTTTTTGCCATTTGGCTACGGAACCCTAAAAAAGAGGCCCATTCTCGTAATTAAAAACATTTAAAATCTAGTTGCGAGCTCATGGTGGCGATAATCGTGGTCAAAAACTGCTAAAATTGGATGTATTTTTGATATATGGAGACGGAGATTACAATGTTAATATTCTTATAGACGGGAATTGATATTATCAACTGTCGGGAAAGTATATTAAATAAATAAAATAAAATAAAAAATAAAAAAAATAAAAAAGCCTTTAATTTCTCAACAGAAGGTAATTAGATAATAGTAGGTAATTAGTTGTAAGTAATAGGTAATTGGTAATTGTAGTAAAAGAATTAAAAAGTAACATGGTAAGTAACTAACAAATAAAAAAAATAAAATGTAACTTAAAAAAAAAACAAAATATTAAATAAAAAAGTAATTATAGGTAGTCTACGTCTTTTTTTATTTTATTTACATTTCTTTTTCATTTTTTTAATTCTTCTGCTAGAACCCCTCTTCAGGTGAAGGCCTCCTCCAATGACATAAAATTTGTTTTTTTTTATTAGGGTTTAGGTACTATAAATTTTGTTGATTCCTTTGGAGGGTTTTGGTCATAATCTCCCACGGTGACCAACCGGCTTGGGAGATATTTGTTGTTTAGTTTTTCAAATCTTCTTTTGTTATCTATGGCAAAGGGGAGGTTCGTTGCTATATATTATTGTTCTTATTGTCTTGCTGCGCTGGTGTTTTATGTGGGCCTTTCGTTGTCAAGAAGTTCAAAATTCCGGGTTTCAGGACTACATCTGACAAGCTAGAAGTTCTTTTTATTGATGTCTGGGTTTTATTCCTTTTACTGGCCTGTGATTTCTTTCCAATGTTGATAGTCTGATTATTTTCTGTAGAAGTTGAAAGCATTCTTTTATTGTTAGTCACTGGTTCTTCCTTTTTTTCCAGTATAACTAGTTTGTCGTATTTTATAATAGCTAGGTTTCCTTTTTCCTTTTCAATCCGAACCTGTTCTTGTAGTTCTTTTCTTTTTTCTAAAATGTTTAACGGGTAATCTTCTTGAATGTAGTAGCCGGAGTTCTTTAATGATTTTTTCTGTTTAAGGATACACACTTTCACGCTAAGTGTAGAAAAGGTGACGGTTATTGGTCTGACTTTATCTCCTTTTTTTCCAATTCTTCTAGCTTCTTGGATATCTCTTTGATCTAATTCTAGAGAAAAGTGCTTTTTAATAAAGTTAATCAAGTTATTCTCCAAATTTAAATATGAGGTTTCGTTTTCTTCTATTCCAAAGAAAACAATATTTCTCTGTCTTGCTTGTTTTTCTAAGAAATATAACCTTTTTTCTTGATTTTCTAACTTTTCCTTGAGGTTTTCATATTTACCTTCTAGTATTGCAATTTTTTCTTCTAATAAACCATTTATGTTTTGGGTAACTTGCTCAGTCACCTTTTCTCCGTTTTTCAAAATAGTGGTTTTTTGTTCATCAAGTTCGCTTTGAATTTTTCGTAACATATTCATAACTTCTTCCATGATGAACAATAAGTGACGATTGATAGAATTGATACCAGTAGTGCCTGCTTGTGAATATTTCTCGAATAGGGATGTTTCGTTAAAGCGTTTAGATCGCTGCGACGCCTGAGTTTCCAAGCAGCTATGTGGTTCGCGATTATTGTAATAGATGGCGCTGTTTACTATTAGACGTAGATATTTTGCTTAGGTACTCATTATAACAGTTAGGTTATGTTTTTACACTTTTTTAAAATCAGATAATTTCGATGAATTGAATTGTTTACACTAATTATCACGAGTTGTTTTTGTCACCAGTCAGTTTTTATTTCGAGAGATACGTTGAATTGACACAATACCGTTGATAGTTGCACTCAAGTTCTTTCTGCGTTTTATGCGTTAAACAGTTTTAGTCTTTAAACTTCCACACTGTATGTTGTATATTAGTTCATTTGTTGACGTTTTAAACACTTAATTGTCCAATTTAGCACTTTTATTAGTTTTAAATTCACAATATGTCAGCAGCTCGATGTAGTCAGTAGCACCGCAGTCTACCCTCTCTTGAAACTACTACTCTTGAAAATACTCGCAAACAACATCCATTCGCCCAATGCGAACGCCATTGCGCTATACCTATTATATGCGTATTAAAACGCTGCCCGATTCAAATCAGTATTTGATGAATTTCTTCTTGTGCTTCGTAAATTATCTAGCGCTTGATCTCTGAGGTTTGCTCGACGATTTCGCATTGGCAATCGAGCCGTTTCACGGGCTGCCTCCCTTTGCTCTGGTGAGTGAGAAGCACGAAGTCGAGCCATACTAAGGCTGCGCTCATCAAGTGCAATTTCTTGCTCTTCTTCAGTTCTTTTTTTTTTTTTGTTTTGGATGGGAAATCATCAAATGACCTCTCCCGCTCTGGGCGGAGCGGAAGGGCGTGTCAGACTTTTATTGACTAAAATCCACCCGTGTTCCTTCACTTGCCTATGCAACGACCAGTGCCATGGTTTCTTTTTTAACCAACCCGCAACCCTGTGGACCAGTCCTCGTGGACCCCGTCAAGGTGTGCTGGCATCTCTTTGAGGCGCGTGTGAAACACAACGCGCCGTCAACCCGGGCCTGGTTCTTACCAGGAGGCTAGCTGCCTATCGCTCGCCACCCGCAAGCCCGCGCCTACGGTGGTCGGAAGTCCGATGTTGGCTCCTGACCAGGGCGCTTCCTGCGGCGGTTTGAGGCGTGATGGTAGTGGGATTTCCGCTCCATCACGCGCTCCGCCTCCTCCTTTGCCAGCATCACTGCTTCACAGAAGGAGGTGAAAGCTTGCCATGCACTCTTGCTCCGGACTATGGCCCGGACCAGGGTCGGATGCGAGAGATCGCAGCCGATCGCCACCACGAGGACACGGCTGGGCTTTACCCAAGCCGGGCAGACCTCCACCATTTGCTCCACCGTGTCCTCAGGGCGATGCACACAGTGGTCACCCTGGCGTTTCCTCCCGCCTTATACGGAACAGGAACCTCCCGAAACAGCCGTGTCCGGTGAGGACCTACGTCAGTCGGAAGGTGAGGACTCCGTGGCGCCTCTCTAGCTACTCCTCAAAGAGAGGATTTTGATGTTTGTGGCGTGCTCAGTGCTGGATTGCGACAATCACACTTTCCATGTCTCTGTCTGCTGTACTGCAATGTTTCGCGGCAACGGAGTTGTGCCTCCTCTCGTCACTCCCACATGTGGGCGAGGGATAGTGTTTCTCCACACTTTAATGGATGTTATTATACATATAAAAGTTTCTTTTTAATTACTCTATCTATTAAAAAAAAACCTCATCAAAATCTGTTTCGCAGTTTTAAAGATTTAATCATACAAAAGGACATAGGGAAAGAGAAAGTAACTTTGTTTTGTAGTATGTAGTGAAGTGATAAATGGCACAGCAATACAATATTAGAAATTTTGAAGTTGAAGTTTGCTTTGGGGCTTTTATTAAAAAAATTAAACCAGCAGAGAGTATTTACATTCCTTGCTTTAAATGAATGCATCAACATTCAACCAGTAAGACTTTTTTTAATATGCTGAGTAGTGCAGCAGTGTGTTTGTACCATTTTTAGCAAATGAACCGCTAACTTATATTTTGACTGAGTTGTTTTGTTATTCCATGTCAGTTGCGTTTGTTAATACCATGTCTTATGTCACGTCACACGGGAACGACGGGAACAACGGGAACGGGATAAAAAGTATCCTATGTGATAATGTGATATGTCCTTCTCCCAGTTCTTCTCTACCTCCCTAACAATTTTGAGCCATACTGGTTAAGCGGTTCTTGAGTTATAAAATATAGTTATAACTAACACGACTTTCATTTATATACATAGACTTCATTCAAATCGGACCAGCCTAGGAGGAATTCAGTGACGTACACACGTACAGCAGATTTAGGATGGAAAGAAGAAACCCATGGAAAGCATTTTCATCTACATTTGCAAAGATATCATACCTCTCTCTACCCCTAGAGCTCTTGTTTCTGTCTCTTTAAGTAAAATAAAAAATCTTAAATAATTATTTATTTCTATTTATTTTTTCTCTTTTAGTTCATAAATACAAATTTAGTTAGGTAAATAAAAAAAATATCTTTTTTACTTTTTCGCCTTTTAGTTCTTATGTACAATTATATTTTTAAGTAACTAAAAAAATTAAAAAAAAACTATAAACTTGTCTAAAAACAAAAAAAAAAAAAACTTGTAATTGACCGGGTTTGAACCGAGGATCACCAGCCATCGCGAGTAGACCATACCAATATTGACTACGCTACAGCCGCTATGTCAAGCCGCGCGAAATTAGCGCCCATATTATGCGTGAAATATTGCAAAAGAGAAAACTCGAAAATATGCGCTTCCCCAGACATAAGACTGAGCTAGATCGATTTTTCGTCCCCGAAAACCACCACATATTAATTTTCACCGAAATCGTTAGGGCCGTTTCGGAGATCACATGCTTCTTCAAGCGATTAGCGCCATCTGCCGGGTTGATTTGTGAATCTAAACGATCCAGGTCGCCACTCAAACGCATACAGAAAAATTCATTAAAATCGGTCAAGCCGTTTAGGAGGAGTTCAATGACATACACACGTACAGCAGAATTATATATATAAAGATATGCCAGCTAGCCACGCCAAAATACCAAAAAAGCAAAACAAAAAATAAAATAGTTTAAGTTTAAGTTTTTTTAGTTAGGTAAAAGTTGCGTTTTATTAGAACGGTTGGCAGCACTATTATGTCATAATTTGTATGTAGAATTACAAACCAGTTTTAATTATAAAGTAAAAACTTGTCTCATGTTTCTCAGAATTCGGAGGGCACATTCCTGTTGTTAGTAAGATATCGTTGGTTTTGACAAATAGTGACTGAAAAATGAAGGGAATGTTTGTATTGTTACAGTTGCAAGCGGAGAATGCGAGGATTCTTTGTGCCTCGGAGGAATGCGATCTGGCTCACAGAGGTACACAAACACATATTTCATGATACGTTTCTGTTTATAGAAATAAAACTTATAAATTGTGTTTGTATCCTATTATTTCACATGTAATCTATACTAATATTATAAATGCGAAAGTAACTCTGTCTGTCTGTCTGTTACGTTTTCCCGCTTAAACCTCACAACCGATTTTAATGAAATTTGGCACAGACAATCTTTAGACCGAACATAGGCTACCTTTTATCCCGGAAAAATTAGATGTTCCCGAGGGAAATCAAAAAAGCGCGATATAACCGAACTCAACGCGGGAGAAGCCGCGGGCGGAAAGCTAGTAATTATATAAAATACTTCAATTAAAGAACGGAACTGGCAGGTTAACGAATGCTTTTTTGTTTATTTTATTTTTATTTCTAGACTACTTCAAAAAAATAATGCGGTATTAAAAAAAAACTTCCCCGTGTTACGGCAGGTATAAAAGTTTTATTGACGTGACCCGCCGCTGCCCTTCATATTAAATTTTCACCACGGTCATTATAAAGAAAATGGTCAGTGAACTCGATTAAACTAGTTCAATAAAGGTGCAGAATATCTATTAAAGTGGATAAAAATATACTCAGTAAGTAAACTTCATAATCATATTCTAAATCATAAATTAATTAACAAACTATTAACATAAAAATATAACACCCTAACCTAACTAAAACTAATAGGAAACTAAAATATGGCGTAGATAAATTCCTCAGCGTCGATGTCGACTTGTAACGTATGTACATATTTAACAGTGGTAGGCCATAACATCGGCTGCCGGCAGAAGTCACCACCCACCAGCAAAGTCTTGCCGCCAAGCAATTCGTCGTGTTCCGGCATGATGTCTGGTGAAGCCGTACAGAGGACGGGTCTGAGCAGTTGTGTTGCGATGTGTGCCGGGTACGATGCGCCAAATGTTGTTGTGTCGGGAGTTTGGTCGTGGAGGGTCTCCACATCAATCTCTCTATGGCGCAGCATCGTCGGTCGTGTTGCTGGGTTCAACATTGCGCTACCTCGCTCAACTGCCGTCTTCCTTCCTATTCACTAAGTTTTTTAAGTGAATAGGCTTAATAAACTAGCTCGCTTTACCATCAACGATTGCATCACTGCTGACCATCAGGCGGGATTACAGTCAAGCGCTAGTTTATAATTATTAAAAAAAAAGAGGCTCATGGTATTGCCACGTAGTATAGCAATAAAAAAAGTCTCTGGCCAGTGTCTTAAAGTCAAATTAGCAACAAAGAATTGTTTAGATACATAACAGAATTTTGATGATTTTAGAAAAAACATATTTGGGATAACGACCGAAGCAGTTGTGTGAAACGTCATAATATTCTATAAATTATTTACTAACACTTTATATTTTTAATATAATCTTCCGTCATCTCTAAGTAATGTCGCAAGTTTCTGATGAAGCTATAGTACTGACACAATGAATGGCAACATGAAGGCCTTGCTTGCTTAGGAGCGGCGACTTTACCTATTGGAGTTCAAAGGGGAATCCTATATTAGGCATAGTCATTATTGGAACGATACAAGTGCTTGCCCAGCTTGATGATTGCTATCGTCGAAATAGGTTGTGCCCAATAGTCACTATCGCCTTTGAATGCTTGGATTGAGTGCACTTTGCTGGGAACCTGCAATCACAGATACGGCGAAATATACACTACTACTCACACAGTTCTACATACACACATTACACCCTCACATACATATCCTCTCATTCTACATCTACATTCTCAATCTTACACCTTCAACGACTCGTTTATTATAACTATTCCGTAATTTCCTTCCTTATCTGTTGTTAGTCTGTAAATCTTAATTTTTAACATACTGAGAAACCTAATTTGTAACCTGTAAGGTACATGACTATTTTTGTATTGTCAGAACACAAGGTTCTTGGTGTGACAGTGTCAGCAGGGATACTGACTCCTAAGTCACAGGATCACCTAGTGTAGGAGTCAGGGTTGCATTATTAATACGACCTTCAACCAAGCTATGTATCCTAGTTTTAAGCAAAGTCAAGGGTTACTGTATCAATAATTTTTTTTTTTTTATGGTTTGATCTTTGGTGTTATCTTCAAGTTGTACTTAACTACACTAGTAAAATCAAAATAAAAGCTATTTATTCAAACCAGCACTTTTAAACGTTAAAATTACAGAAGAAAGTCGGGTCACAGGTCGGGCGCCCTTCACCACTTTCCTGGGAAAATAAACACCGCAGCAGAATCACAGCTGTCTATTCATTTAGAAAACACCTGACTGTTTATAATACAAGGCATGTAAAGTAACTAAAATTACAAGACACATAACATTAAATTAAATTATCAATACACAGAACATTTAATTAACGAAACCAAATGTAAGTAAAACTTTCAAGTAAAACAAAATCTTTCATAACGGATAGTCGAAAGTTCAAAAAGTTTCTCAGTAATTGGGTCATTGAGGTCGGATAGGCAGGCGAACCATGTAAAATACTGATTTAGCTGCATCGCGTTAGACTGGAAATTGAGAAAAAGTTAAGCAAACGAATATCATTTGATAAAAGTTCTAAGGAAACGGATATCATCGCAACAGCAGAACATTAAAAAACCACTCATGTTGAAAAACCATCTGTACTCCGAACGATAAATAGTGTTTAAATAAGGCCCAACTTACTCCTACACTAGTATAGAAATTCAAATAGTACAGAGGCTCATCCAGCCTTTGCTTAATTACTGGTCATTAGAACTTAACGCCAATGTTTCTGATTAATGAAGATTGATTGCTTCAATCTGATAATATCATGACTTTCGTTTCGTTAAGTTAAATGCATGTTTTCGTTTCGCTCATTTATTTAGTTTAACAATATAAATGAGGAGGTGGAGTCGAAGATGTTTTTTTTCGGGGAAGGAAGAATGCGTTTTTCCAAGATTGCTATTTATTTTCTTTAACGATGTAAAGTCTGTTTAAAGATTTCTTCTCTTCTGATTTTTTCCGTCTATTATTTCGTTTTTAGTTTATAACTTAGATCTTATCTAAATTAGGTTATATGCGTAGGTAGTAATGCGTTTTATCTGTATACAACGTGTAACAAAAAGGGTATATACATACCAAGGGCATGGCATCTTTCGATGATATCAAACGATATCGGAAGGGTTTCAACACAAAATAAAATACTCAAAAAATTGGTACCAAATTTTCGGTATCGTGTGTTTCTTAAAATAAAATCATAACAAACGTGGCAGCACACTACATACGTTAATAACTACTCGTTACCCTTCACGTTACTTGCCAAAATCCGATAAATGTCTTCAATATCTCTGTGCGACTAGTATGATAGTAGCCTATCACAGGCGGTGTTTTTCCTCATAACTTCCTAACACAAAGAGATAAAATTAAAAAACCCTTCCAATATCGTTTGATATCATGTAAAGATGCCATGCCTTTGTTATGTATATACCCTTTATGTTACACGTATTTTTTGTGTATGCGAAACCTGAATATAGTTTGTTCATAATAAGCAACTGAATCGATTCCAATCATTTTTACACCATGGTATATTTTTTCCCAAATACATTTAGAGTTTTTTGCTGTTGTTTGCGTGCACGCAGTTTTACGTTAGATCATAGTAGGTACTTGCGCGGGCATGAGCCAACGCCGAGATGTCAAAGCTCTGCGTTCGCACGAGCGGACCTCATCATCATCAACCTTCTATCGTTCCACTGCTGGGCACAGGTCTCCTCTCATACAGAGAAGGATTGAGCGTAATCACCACGCTTGCTCAATGCGTGTTGGTGATTTCAGTCCAGGTTTCCTCAAGATGTTTTCCTTCACCTTCAGTCATTGGTGTCCAAGATATACTTAGAAATTACATATAACTTTAGAAAAGTTACATTGGTACTTGCCTGACCTGGAATCGAACCCGCGCACTCATACTTGAGAGACTGGTGTTTTAACCACTAGGCCGCCACGACACGACACGAGCGGACCTATGGCCATATTTTTGTTGGGACAACCAATAGCAAGCTCATAACTTTGTGGTTTTTCATTATATCTATTTGAAATGTTCTGACACGTGTTTCGCGTTTCGCTTAAACAAAAAAATATTTTGTATACAAAGTCTAATAATAAAAGACTGAGTGTCTTTAGTCCACGTGAAAGCTTATTGTTCTACAGACTGGCCGCTATGAATAGCTAAGAAACAGTTTTCAGACACAAGCAGCTCTTTAAAAGGACGGTAGAAACGTTGCGTTTTCCGTTTTTTTCTTTATGTTTAGTTGACACTGTGACCCACTGTGCCAAAGACAAAGTAGCTGGACATCGGAATTCAAGGTACGCAGTACGAAAATGTATTATTAAATATTTATGAATTACTTATTATGGGAAAAAACTACTCCACTACAAAAGTTTATTTGATACATTTCTGAAACTTTCATAAAGAATGAACGCTAAAAAGGAAATGCTTTCAAAACTTAGGTACATAGGTAATCACAGAAATAAAAGGTTTTAAGAGCATTTTTTTAAAAATCTATAACGGTTCAATGTTGACCCGTAGGTCACTTAGTATTTAATTTGTTAACACACACTAGAACTTAATTTGTAAACACGTCGAATGTAGCTGTCACCCCGAATATCAGGTATCCGTATGAGCTGTCCTTTTCGCAAAAAAATTTATTACTGAATACTAAATTTCTTATTAAAAAAAAATTATAAACAAAATAAAAAAAAAATAAAAATATGCGTTTGGGTATACAATACAAATTATAAAATTATAAACACTAGTTTTTTTTTTTTTTTAATTAGTATGGGTATATAAAAACCTTGACGGTGATGTTTAACGTACAAATAATCTTTATATTCTTAATAAAAAAGTAATAATAAATTGAAGAAGAATCTGATTTTAAAAGCCTTACAAAAAAATAATAAACATTTTTGTGACGGAGGTGTTATTTATTTGGTATCATTCCTACGAAAATTTTAAATAAAAAAAAAATTATAAGCAATACTTCGATGAATTCAATGTTTTTGAAAACTATAATAATGAGGCAATAACAATAACGGTTGGTGCAGTGGCAGGAGCGATCAACTACTGAGCCGCGTGTCGTGACGGAACAAATATTTTTATGGCCTACAGGTAGCTGTTCCGGGTCTGGCTGTTTGTTGTATGTGAGTTTAAGGTTCGTATTCCAGAAGGAAACTCAAGCATTGATCTCTGTTTAAGCATTACTTAAAACTAGTTTTAACCAATCAAAAGGCTTCAAACGTGACTTAAGTAGAGCTTGAGTTTTAAGTGACGTTCTGTAATATGGACCTAAATGTTTATAAACGTACCCACGATGCAGGAGTAATTCCTAGTGTGGGGCAAAGTTTAATAAAAAAAAAAAAACACATTTTACTAAACGAATCACATGTAAATTTGCCGACCAGATTGTCGGAAAAAGAAAGAACGTCCTACCACTTTTTTATTTTTTTTTTTAAATGAGTAATTTAACAATTCTCATAATGGGTACTCATCGAGGTCAATCATTTTAAGTAAAAGTAATTCTTTCAGAATGTCAGCGTTGTCAGTGCTGTCAAATTACTTTGCGATGAAAAGATGAAAGGATTGTAATTTAAAAGTAACCTAATCTGTTAAAAATGTTAGCCTCTGCGAGACAGTCAAAATTCACTTTCTAACATTAAAATATAGTGGATATACTAAAGAAGTATTTTGCAGCTAACTGAGCTTAATACCTACTAATTTATTTGTTTTTGTACGCAGAACAATCTAGATTCATCCTAAAAGTCTATAAAGGCTCACTGTTTATAAAGTTTTGTTTTTGTTTACTCGGATTTTCATCAGAAGTTACAAATTAGATCCAAGTAGGAAACCAGGATTTATCTATCTATATGAATAAACATAAAATCCTGTTTCTTGGTAAGTTTTTCAATTGATTCGTTGTAAACGCCTATCCCTTTTTGGCTGTTTTAATTTTTACATGTTCATAATAGTCCAAAAAAGTTAAAATACCAAATGGGAATAAACCATCAGGAAATGAAAAGTGATATTATGGGAGTTCTATGGAACAGGATAATGTTTCTCAGGTCACCTATTACTTAAAGTAAGTTGTTAATCACCAACCATTTTGAGAAAGCGTGGTGATCAATACTCATGCTTTACTTGTAGGTGAAGCCTTTGGCTTGTAATTGTACAACCATACTCTATGTCTATTTGTAATAGACATAGAGACAATGCCATGAATTATAGGTTGAATGTCGTATGTTCCCATTCACATCACTTTGTGTAAACACTTCCATCACCACTGCGACAGCCTCCGTGGCGTAGCGGTAGCGAAGGCGGCCGCTGCGCAGAGGCGCGAGTTCGATCCCCGCGCAGTGCAAATATTTGTATGCATGAATATGAATATTTGCACTGCCTACTACTTACTTGCGTGCCTCGGAAAGCACGTTAAGCCGTTAGTCCCGGTTGCCATGCCAACATCTAATGGCATTCGTTGCGGGTTGTTGGAGGCCTCAAAAGTTCAACAATTGGTCTAACTGCAATGCTTCGTTATCACTTTCGGGTTGTGGAGGTCAGACGGCAGTCGCTTCACGGAAAATATCGAAGTTTAGCCAAAATCAGCGGTTAGACTGGTAAAGCGGACCCCAGACTCCAAAGCTGAAGAAGCTTCGGATGCGACTGGGATTAACGCTGAGATGATGATGATGACTTCCATCACCACTGCTCTTAAAACGTTGAAGGCAAACATTGTGAGGAAGGAGGTATCCTGAAAACAAAGATAAATACCATAGATTTAATACTGTTTTACCCACGTAAGATTGATCCCGTGGAAATGTCTTGATAACAGCATTCTATGTGCTATTATTCCTAGTTCAGTAGTTTCCGTGTGAGAAAGTAACAAACATCCATTTATTCACACGTATACATACATCCTCACACACTATCGCATTTATAATAAGAGTATTATTTTATTTGCAGTTTATTAATATTACTAGCTTTCCCCTCGCGGCTTCGCCTGCGTGGAGTTCGGTTATACCGCGCTTTTTAGATTTCCACATCATTTTTTTTTCCGGGATAAAAAGTATCCTATTATTTAATCCGGACTTCTAACTTTACGTCTGCATAAGTTCAGAGCAATCGATTCAGTAGTTACGGCGTAAAAGCGAAGTAAACAAACTCACTTTCCCATCTATACTAATATATAAAGCCGAAGAGTTTGTTTGTTTGTTCGTTTGGACGCGCTAATCTCAGGAACTACTGCTCCGATTTGAAAAATTCTTTTTGCGTTGGAAAGCCCATTAAGCCCAGAAAGGCATTAGGCTATATAACATCACGCTGCAACCAATAAGAGCGGGGCATATAAAAAAAAAACGCGGGTGAAATCGCGTGGCGCAGCTAGTTTATAATATCAAGTAAGGATGACATTTTGTAATATTTTAGGATTGACAATTTAGTATACAATAATATATACTCCATTATTAAATGATTCTGACATTTAATTTTTTTTTGTCTATTTTATTCTTTTTCCTCTAATGCATTGATTAAGCAAGATGAAGTTTTAATTTAATTAGCAACATCTTTTTTATGTTATAAAGTAGTACGCGAAGCTAATGAGCCAGACAAACAAAGAAGACAGACAAATTTTAATCCGACGGAAAGACCACTGCAAGCAAATTGTTCCACTCCTTCGATGTTTTTTTTTCTTTCTTTCTCTTATGGCTTCGCACGGTTTGTGCATTTAGCCAATGTCACGTTATGAATTATTCATGTCGAAAAAGACGGCCGCGCGAACCGAACACTTAGGAGAAATATTTGGTACAAAGCCACGATGTGGCCACTATGCTACAATTTTCCACTGTTCTTTATGAATTATTCACTGAATGCACTTTTTACTACATAAATCACGAGTTTTTATTTAGTAAACGACACTATAAATAATTTAAAAGTCCAATGAAAAATGAGCGTGGCACTCATCTTAGCTTCCCGCCAAAACCTCTCCTCCTTCGATGTTAGTGGTATAAAAAGTTTTACTAAATGACGTACAAAACGTACGTATGTATTTAAATCAGGCTAAAATAAGCCATCGCGAATTTCATACGAAAAATATTATAACATATGAAAGACGAAGCGAAACGCTTCATCCGGATCGTAATGGTGTCAACAACGTAAGGGTGGATGGTACTCGTCGTACGACGGGTCGTCAGATGATGGAACGGTGAAGACGGAATTAAGTCATGTAATTTCCGCGCACACTCGCCGGAAGGCATCCTATAAAAACTGAAAGGCTGGATACCTACGTCTGTGCTCGAGGCTTCGAAGATTGGTCTTAACCAAATCTGGATCATCAATTAATTACCTTCTTCGTACGAGCTACACTGAGTCCGAGCACATCAACGGCAAACTTTGAAGACGGTCGGATTACATCATCATTACTAAGTCCAAAGCTAGATCGCATTTCGCAACACCAGCTCTGCATATGTGGCTGCAGTACATCACAAATCGGACCTGTACTTTGAAAAACATTAGAAGCTGTCCTGGTGTGATGTACCGTAGTAAGTAGTAATTCTAACAGCTGGTTCGTTTTATTTTTGATTTTTATGTTTTTTTTTTTTTATATATATTATAAACTAGCGCTTGACCGCAATCCTGCCTGATGGTAAGCAGTGACGCAATCGTTGATGGTAAAGCGCACTAGTTTATTAAGAGCCTATTCATTCTAGCCTTGAAGACACTCAAATTGTAGTCCGACGGAAACACCGCCGCTGGCAAACTATTCCAGTCCCTCGATGTACGCGGTATAACGGAGGAGGCGAAACGCTTCGTCCGGATCGTAGAGGTGTTAACAACGTAAGGGTGGAAACCAGCCGTATGACGGGTCGTCCGCTGGTGGAACGGAGATGGGGGAATTAAATCATGCAATTCCATCGCACACTCCCCGAAATGCATCCTATAGAACACCGAAAGGCTGGCTACTCTACGCCTGTGCTCTAGGCTTTGGAGACCAACTCGAGTTAGATCAGGGTCACCAATCAGCCTCTTTGCACGTCTCTCCACTGAATCCGAAGTGGCCAGGTGACACTTGGCAGCACCAGCCCAAATGTGGCTGCAGTACTCCACACACGAACCGACCTGTGCTTTGTATAACATTAGAAGCTGCCCAGGTGTGAAGTACTGCCGGACCTTTGCGATACCGCCAAGTTTCCTGGCAGCCACCTTAGCCTTGGACTCAATGAACCGCCTAAAGTTAAGGTCCGAGGAAATCTCAACCCCCAAAAGCTGAAGGCGGTCGGAACACTCCAAGGACACATTCCGAAAAGTAGGAGTCAAGGTGAACGGGCTCCTTTTGGCGGTGAAAAGACACGCCTGTGTTTTGGCGGCATTGAATGCTACAAGATTGGCATTGCCCCATTCGGAAACTGCCTGCAGCGCAACACTCGTTCGCTCAACCATGGCCTCTCTTTCGGACCGGATTGATTCCCTACTAGCCCGAGCACCCGGCAGGTATCTCTCTACAACTGTGCTGTCATCTGCATACCCATAGATACCAGGCATCAGCAGATCGTTAATATGCAGCCGGAACAGAGTTGCAGAGAGAACAGACCCCTGAGGAACACCGGCATTAGTTGACATGGGCTCAGAAGAGCATCCATCGACAACAACTCGGAGGTAAAATAAATTATCTGCATACATAACCTCACATCACCTAAGTTGTCACGGTAAGATTTTTAGAGAATAGATTAATAGAAACATATAATCATTTTTTTGGCTCTTTAAGCCAAAGAAAAATCAATTCCTATAGGAATTTCTTCTGTATCTTGAGTTTGTCTTTGAAATTTCTAGGGTCCCCGGGGGACCGGACATTTGGAAAGCGTACGAGCGGCCATTTTATGGAAAATCTATGGCCCCTGCCTCATCAATGTTTTATATGTATACACGGATGAAATGGCAGGGGTGACTCACACACTTATTATTAATAACAGGCCCCCGGAACTGGCGCTAGCACAAAGTGACGTAGAAGGGGGCAATGTGTCTTTTTTTTTGGTGCGAAATTTTAAAATTACTTTTCCCTATCTGGGCGGGAGCGGGATGGTATTACAGGCTTTTACTAACTAAAACCCAACCGTGTGCTTTCATTTGCCTGTATGCCAGGGTATTTCTTTCGTACAACCCAGGGCACTGGCACTGGCAATGTATCCTGAGGAGCTTATATGGAGAAGAGAGGTATACTATGTTTTTAAAAAAAATCCCGTGATTCGGAAGATGGCCAAGATCCTTACGAGCAGGTACTCGGGAGAAGGAAGTATTCCAAGTAAGTTTGATCTAGCGCATGTTCACTCAAGCTAGCCAGTAAAGTCAAAAATACGGTGGGAGCTCTGTTCTTCGTAGCACTCCATCCAGTCAATAAAGGCAAGCCAGAGGTGAGGAAGAAGACTGCTCCCCGGAGATAAGGTCCATGGGGTCACTATAGCACAACACACTCGCCACAAGCTGCCCTGCAGGTTTTTATATCTCTCTTGGTCTGCCTTCCTATCTTAGGCCTTTTTCTGTAAAGTAAACTATGTCGACACAAGTGCATTGGAGCATGCAAGCCCCACCACGACGCTACCAAACTGAAGTGGCACCGTGTAGTGGATTACAGCCGACTCTCTCCCACCTAGAGGAGACCAGCACCTTAATTGTGTAACACACTATTACTGTCAGTTGAAATCATTTCGAAGCATATTGTAAGTCCATTGGTCCATATGTTCTAAAAATGTTTCTACTCACTGTCTACCCGACAATGTAAATAACGCAATGAATGTTGTTGAATTGTCAAAATAAAACCTATTGCTACTGATAATGTGTTACGTAATTACGCTACGTTCCAACAGCGAAGACAGTATTACCCGATTACGCTACCCTTGCAAGAGAGTAATCATCCTAAATATACAATTCTTATTAAATTTCATGCAAACTAATTAAAAAGCAAAGTAGAATGAATAGCAAAATATATCAAACAATGCTTGTCGCTTCCCAAATTATTTAGTATCCTAGTATACAGTGTTCCACCCACAAAACTAAATGCAATCTACTTAACAACATCCTCATTAGATGCGTTGGAATTCGGTGTACTGGTGCAAATTAGGTTAATCATGTATTTCAGTTCAGAAGGGTACTCAATTATTCATTGCTCGACTTGTTCATTAAGGAAATTTACGATCATTAAACGTATTGCAGGTATAATAGTGTTGCATACAGGGTGAAGTAGGGTAATTTCAATGTCAGGCAAGTTATCAAAGAAGCGAGGAAGTTAGGTTCTCGGTAGAGCTGTACTAGGCACTTCTATGATAAATTATGTGCTGTATAAGAAGTTTTATCTTATTGTAGAGTGAGCACAAAGAGCCGCTTTTAGTTGCATTTGAGGTGTTGAATTTTCTAAGGTTCTTTAAAATAAATGATTAAATATGAAATGGATTGGAGAGAGGGTATGCGGGAAAGAATATTTATATGCAAAACTGATACTGTGAAACAGAACTAAAAATCGACCATGTACGAGTCAAGACACCACGCACAATTTTGGGTTAAATTTGTCCCAATATTGAACTTACTTTTGTGTAAATATATAAAACTAGCGGCCGCCAGCGACTTTGTTCGCGTAGAATTAGTCATGCTCAGCTCCTATTGGCAATATGTACGGCTGCGTTAGCTCCCGTTTTCGCAACATTTTTTGTTATTGTTCTGCTCGTATTGGTCATAGCGGGATGTTATATAGCCTAAAGCCTTCCTCGATTAATAGGCTATCCAACGCAAAAAGAATTTTTCAAATCGGACTAGTAGTTCCTGAGATTAGCACGCACAAACAAACAAACTCTTCAGCTTTATATATTAGTATAGATATGGCCAATGCTACTGCAAATGTAAAATTGTAATCGCTTTTTTTTAATAATGAAGAATATATCTCCATCAAGTCGGGCATGAAGATAATCATCACAATTCTTACTAAGCGGATTGCCCATATCATTTAACCACATACGACCCCTTGAATTAGTCATATAACGTGTACTATACCCCCATTTAAATGACGATAAACCCACTTATACACCGTTTAAAAACCGCTTCCACATCACTTTTCACTAACAGCACATTTCACTAAACACTTGAGGTGTTTTGAGTGAGCTCTTGACGGTGGATGTAGTAATTTATGTGGCGAGGCGTGGCGGTCGCGAGTAAACGCCCTCCTCGTCATTAGTGTTAGGCGAGAACGTCACTAGCTAATTACAGAAGATTGATGAAGGCCCGCTCTTACCACACTTCACTACTAGCGCTTAGTCCGGGAGTAAAGATACGACTTGTGTGCCACCGAAACCGGAATGTTACTTTTTTTTTTTTAATAAATTACTAGCTTTCCGCCCGCGGCTTCGCCCGCGTAGAGTTCGGTTATATCAAGCTTTTTAGATTTCCCTCGGGAACATCAAATTTTTCCGGGATAAAAGATAGCCTATATTCTTTCTCGGGGTCTAAAGATTATCTGTGCCAAATTTCATCAAAATCGGTTGAGAGGTTTAAGCGGGAAAGCGTAACAGACAGACAGACAGACAGACAGACAGACCGACAGACAGACAGACAGAGTTACTTTCGCATTTATAATATTACTAGCTTTCCGCCCGCGGCTTCGCCCGCGTGGAGTTCGGTTATATCGCGCTTTTTAGATTTCCCTCGGGAATATCAAATTTTCCGGGATAAAAGGTAGCCTATGTTCTTTCTCAGGGTCTAAAGATTGTCTGTGCCAAATTTCATCAAAATCGGTTGAGAGGTTTAAGCGGGAAAGCGTAACAGACAGACAGACAGAGTTACTTTCGCATTTATAATACTAGCTTTCCGCCCACGGCTTCGCCCGCGTGGAGTTCGGTTATATCGCGCTTTTTAGGTTTCCCTCGGGAACATCATTTTTATCCGGGATAAAAGGTAGCCTATGTTCTTTCTCAGGGTCTAAAGATTGTCTGTGCCAAATTTCATCAAAATCGGTTGAGAGGTTTAAGCGGGAAAGCGTAACAGATAGACAGACAGACAGACAGACAGACAGAGTTACTTTCGCATTTATAATATTAGTATGGATTAGTATGGATAAACTAGCGCTTGACCGCAATCCCGCCTGATGGTAAGCAGTGACGCAATCGTTGTTGGTAAAGCGCACTAGTTTATTAAGAGCCTATTCACTCTAGCCTTGAAGACACTCAAATTGTAGTTCGACGGAAACACCGCCGCTGGCAAATTGTTCCAGTCCCGCGATGTACGTGGTATAAAGGAGGAGGCGAAACGCTTCGTCCGGATCGTAGTGGTGTTAACAACGTAAGGGTGGAAACTAGCCGTACGACGGGTCGTCCGATGGTGGAACGGGGACGGTGGAATTAAATCATGCAATTCCCTCGCACACTCCCCCAAATGCATTTTATAGAACACCGAAAGGCTGGCTACTTTTATTTTCAACCAATTAATGGATCAGTGTATTTGCAATGTTATTCCGAAAATATTCGAGAATATTTTACCCAATTACCACGGTTCCAACGTTTTTACACAGACACCGTTAACGAAACAGTGTTGGAGATTATCATTGCAATTGCAGTAAATTCTTACATTGATATACAGTAGATTTTTTTCATAGTGTCTATTTTTACATGTGTTTTAAAGACGTAATTAAAAAAGTCATGGGTTTTTTCACTGTTACAATTACCGTGTGTGTATGACCAAATTAATGAACACGAACAGAGCATGTTATTGCCGTATTGCGCGGCGTTCTGTAGTTACTGCACCTTCCTCTTCCGCTCGAGGACGTGGAGGGGTGTGCCGGACTCTTACTAGCTAAAAAAAGCACCTATGTGTTCGTCATCTGCCTTTCCGGGGTACCGGGTCTTCCCAATTCTACTACCTTCTCTTCTTCTTCTTCAGCTTATAGATGTCCACTGCTGGACAAAGGCCTCCCCCAAGGCTTTCCACGTTGACCGGTCTTGTGCTGCCCGCAACCATCGGCTTCCCGCGACCTTCACCAGGTCATCGGTTCACCTTGTTGGGGGCCTCCCGACGCTGCGTCTTCCAGTACGTGGCCGCCACTCCAGAACCTTACTGCCCCATCGGCCATCGGTTCTACGAGCAATGTGCCCTGCCCACTGCCACTTAAGTTTAGCGACTCGCAGGGCTATGTCTCCTCATTTCTGAATTAATCTCAATTCTACTACCTCGGATCGGATGAAAGCGTGAGTTTATACAAAATTATTTTTTGTTTATGCGAATCCCGAAAAACACGTGTCCGGTAATTTTAAGTAAAGAATCTATGTACAAAATTTCAACAAGATATAAGGAAAAACGACAAAGTTATGAGCTTGCTATTCTACTTGGTTCATCATCATCATCATCTCAGCGTTAATCTCAGTCGCATCCAAAGCTTTTTCAGCTTTGGAGTCTGGGGTCCGCTTTACCGGTCTAACTGCTGATTTTGGCTAAACCTAAATATTTTCCGTGAAGCGACTGCCGTGTGACCTCCACAACCCGAAGGCGATATCGAAGCATTGCAGCTAGACCAATTGTTGGACTTTTGAGGGCTCCAACGACCCGTAACGGCTGCCATTAGATGTTCGTATGGCAACCGGGACCAACGGCTTAACGTGCTTTCCGAGGCACGACCAGACCAGTGCTAATATTCTTATTCATGCATACAAATATTTGCACTCCGCGGGGATCGAAACCGCGCCTCCTTGCGCAGCGGCTGCGTTCGCTACCGCTACGTCATGGAGGCTGTCGCTATTCTATTTGGTTGTCCTAACAAAAATATGGCCAAAGGTCTGCTCGTGCGCGCGAGCGCGGGGCGTTGATCTCTGGCGTCAGCTGTTGCGCGCGAATACTACGATCTATCGTAAAGCTGCGTGCGCGCGTTCGGTATCCAAACGGCAACAATTTGTAAATGAACATATTTGGAAAAAGAAACATGGTACAAAAATGTTTGGAATCGATTTAGTTGCTTATTCTGAAAAAAACTATATTCAGGTTTCGCATAAACCTAAAATAACGTCGTTTAGTACTAGCTACGCCCTGCGGTTTCACCTTTGTATCCGATCCCGTAGGAATATCGGGATAACGGAAGACAATGAGTATCCTGTGTATTAATAACCCTTGTTATAAATTGTCTGTCTACCAAACTTTATCCAAATCCGTTCAGTCGTTATGGCGTGAAAGAGTAATAAACATCCATCAAAACAAACTTTCGCATTTGTAGTATTAATAAGATTAGACTACTCAATATCCTCTTTCCGCGTTACTAAAGGTCAAGCCTAACTTTAACTGCGTTACATTTCTAAGAAAAATTGAGATCGATGCGAATAAAATTAATGGAGTCCCAGCATAAAGTTTTAGGTATAGTATTTCCTCATTGTGAAAGTTTGTGAAGCCAGCCAGCACTAGGGCGAGCCGTCTTGCCGGAAAATTAGCGCCCTTTTAGGAGATGAAAAACCCCGTTCCCTTAGGATAGTAGGAGTCGGGTTGCAATGGAATTGTAAGGGTTCGATGATATATGTATAAACGTACATCAACTGATGTTTTTGATGAATGTGAATATTCGTTGCTTTTTAGTTTTTTGTACCCAAGGGGTAAGAACGGGTGCTCCAGAAGTGACCGAGGTAGAGTTAAGAGCGGCGGTACGTAGGCTGAATGCCAAAAATACCGCCCCAGGACCCGACGGCTTACCTGGAAAAGCCTGGGTCCTGGCCTTAGGGGCTCTCGGGCCTCGACTACGGGGGCTACTAAGCGCATGTTTGGAGAGGGGCCAGTTCCCACTTCGCTGGAAGACGGGGAAACTGGTCCTCATAAAGAAGCCAGTGCGCCCTGCGGACTCTCCGTCCGCTTACCGGCCCATTGTGCTGCTTGACGAGGTGGGCAAGCTCTTCGAAAGAGTCATTGTAGACCGCCTCGTCGGGCAACTTAGGCGAGCGGGCCCGGATTTGGCGGAGAGCCAGTTTGGCTTCCGCAGGGGGCGCTCAACAATGGACGCCATCATGCGCGTGCGAGCCCTCACGACAGGGGATGCTGTGGCCCGGGGTGGGGTTGTCTTGGCGGTGTCTCTAGACATCGCCAACGCCTTCAACACCCTTCCCTGGAGTTGCATCAGGGAGGCATTCCGGTATCACCGGATGCCGACCTATCTCTGTCGAGTGGTCGAGGCCTATTTGACGGACAGGGCCATAATTTACCCCGGTCACCAAGGAGTGTGAAATCGGCGAGAGATGTCGTGCGGTGTTCCACAGGGATCGGTCTTGGGACCGCGTTTGTGGAACATCGGGTACGACTGGGTGCTGCGCGCTGACCTCCCTATCGGCGTCAGTGTAGTCTGTTACGCTGACGACACGCTAGTCCTGGCAAAAGGGAGGCCGCACCCGGCGGCGGCTGACGCAGCGACCCTCGGGGTTGCGACAATCGTCAACAGGATCCGGCAAATGGGACTCGAGGTGGCCCTGCAGAAGTCCGAGGCCATGTGCTTTCATGGTCCTCGGAATGCGCCACCGTCGGGTTCCCACATAACGGTAGGAGGGGTTCACATCGGCGTCGGGTCGACGATGAAGTACCTGGGACTTGTCCTTGACAGCCGGTGGAACTTCGAGGAGCACTTCCGACGTTTGGCTCCCAGGCTGGAACGGGCCGGGGCCCTAAGGCGGCTCCTCCCCAATCTAGGGGGACCAAACGCCTCCTGCCGGAGGCTCTGGCCATTCGGCTGATCCGTGGATACCGCACGGTCTCCGCTGAGGCGGCGAGCCTCCTTGCCGAATTACCGCCATGGGATCTGGAGGCCAAAGTCCTCGCCCACATGTGGGAGTGGCGAGAGGAGGCAAAACGCCGGGGTATAACTCCGCTGCCGCGAGAAATCGCGGTACGGCGAACAGAGCTCCGGCGGGATCTCATGGCGATATGGAGAATGCGATTGTCGCAACCCAGTGCTGGGCACGCCACAATAGCGGCGGTAAGTGCCCTCTTTGAGGAGTGGCTAGAGAGGCGCCACGGCGCCCTCACCTTCCGCCTGACGCAGGTCCTCACCGGACACGGTTGTTTCGGGAGGTTCCTGTTCTGTATAAGGCGGGAAGAAACGCCAGGGTGTCACCATTGTGTGGATCGCCCTGAGGACACGGTGGAGGTCTGCCCGGCTTGGGTAGAGCACCGCCGTGTCCTCGTAGCGGCGATCGGCGGCGATCTCTCGCGTCCGACCCTGGCCCAGGCCATGGTCCGGAGCGAGAGTGCATGGCAGGCCGTCACCTCCTTCTGCGAAGCAGTAATGCTGGCAAAGGAGGAGGCGGAGCGCGTGAGGCAACAGGAATCCCAGCGCCCTCACGCCACTAGCCGCCGCAGGAGACGCCCTGGTCGGGAGATGACACCAAACTCCCAGCCACCGTAGGCGCGGGCCTGCGGGCGGTGAGCAGTGGGCAGCTCGCCGCTCGGTAAGGACCAGGCCCGAGTCGACGGCGCGTCGTGTTTCACGCGCGCCTCAAAGAGATGTCAGCACATCGTGACGGGGTCCACGAAGACCGATGCCGCCTGGGTCAGGGTTGCGGGTTGGTTAAAAAAGAAACCGTGGCCCTGGCCGTTGCACAGACAAGTAAAGAAACACGGGTGGGTTTTAGTCAGTAAAAGTCTGACACGCCCTTCCGCTCTGCCCAGAGCGAGAGAAGTCATTTGAGGATTTCCCATCCCAATAAAAAAAAAAAAAAAAAAAGGGGGTAAGAACGGGTTATATTGCTAAGATTATACTATCCGTCCGTCTGTCTATCTGTCACCAGACTACATCTTGAGTTAGAACCATGATACAATAATAGACTGTTGAAATTTTCACACATGATTTATTTCTTCTTTTGATGTAGGAACAAATCTATATACTAATATAAAAAGCTAAAGAGTTGGTTTGTTTGAACGCGCTAATTTCAGGAACTACTGGTCCGCTTTGAAAAATTCGTTATGCGTTGGATAGCTCATTAATCCAGGAAGGCTATATAACATCACGCTGCGACCAATAGAAGCGGAGCATAACAAACTCCACGCGAACGAAGTCGCTGGCGGCCGCTAGTAATAATTAAAAGAGGTCCTCCCATATGACAGACGTGACTTCGTGAGCGGGCCCCTAATCGGCGAACACATTTTTGTCAAATGATTGCGACTAGTTGGGATCGTTTGGACCGAACGGACCAATGGGCGGTCCGACGCGCCCTGGGCCGGTTTTGTTATCAAACTGAGTTATTTGTAGGTTACACACTTTCATTGACGCATAGTCGTTGTAACAAGCTTAGTTACTAAAACTGTAAAGATTGTTCATAAAATCTGCGTGATAAGAAACTGATAGATGATTTACATCACCTCACATCAAGTTCAGTTGAAAACCAGCGTCAGGCACTAGTTGTCTGCAATTTTTGGTGAACTGGACTTTTTTGGTGCAGCCACAAGGCACACTTTGCTGCAATTTTTTACATCGGGAGTCTTTATTTTTTATTTGTTGCTGCCCGATGTATATTTATTTTAGATGTATTCTGTGTCTTTAAGTCTGTGTTGAATAAATGTATTTTCTTTTGTCTACTATTTTGTGGTCTAACCAGATGCAGTTGCAAACCAATATTTTATATGGAGCGACTGTCTATTCAACCCCCATAACCCAGTAATTGGGATACACGATGCCCTTGGTAAGACCGCTATTCAGACTTTGAAGTTCTGACTACCCGTAACGTACTGTTAAAGATTTACTATACTCCATTTGTTTATGTAACAAACTAAAGGTAAACAAAAACCTAATATAATGAAAGTTGTATTACCACCGTGTATAATGAAAGTCGGGGCCTATGGCTTAACATGCTTTGTGAGGTAGGGAGGGATCCCGATATCACGCGCGTTCAAACAAACTCTTCAGCTTTATAAAGTCTGGAAGGGTAAAAACCATTGACATTAAAACCATAGGTAGTTTGCTTAATTACAAAAATGTTTATCTGAATTGAAAAATAAATAAACGTTTTTTCTTTCAAAAATTTCAAAAAGTTTCTGTCCGAGACCGGCCGTAAAATCAAAGATACAATGCGCCTGAGGTACGTATCAGTGCAAAGGGCGCTTGCACTTGCCGTTCGTTCTAACGTTAACGTTCTAACCTGTGATGTAACTTTCCCTTCAAACTATACCTGACTTAGGTATTTAAAAGTTAATCTCATTTTTCTCTATAGTTTCATTAAAAATTGCTTGTTAAATTTATATCGATTGAATAAAGTACACTTACATTGACCTCAAAAGACAATGAAAAACGATGGTCGTATATGATTTACGCGGCTCCCGTAATGTTCATTATGAACATAGTAAATACGTAAATTCTTCGGGCCTTGTTCAGGTTATCGCCAGCCACGGTGTAAAGCCGAACCATTTCAGTCCACTGTAGTTTTGTGTACGGCAAAATATTACACTACACAACACACATACATACACGATACACTTGCACGACAAATGAGCGGTGGCGGGCGGATTTCGGACTTCGCGTCGCGAGCGTTGCGCTGGGAGCAATCACACGTCCTATACCGTGGCTGCGCCGAACTGAGGGGAGAGGGCCGCAGCGCCGCGCGCGCAGCTTGCGTGGCGGTAGTTTACCCTAGCGTTCACGAAACATATCATCTGCTAGCGGCTAGTGTGAAAAAAAGTTCGTGAAAAAAGGGACAATTTACTAAAAAAAAGGTTTTCTCTTTTCATTGAATTTACGTTCTGAAAGTGAAGTCAAACCACTGATTTCATGGGTACCGGTGTTTACACCAACAGCTTGTATATTAGTATAGATTGCTTGTTGCACTTATAGTCATCCTCATCTCAGCGTGTAATCCCGGTTGCACTCGCGGCTTTCGCTTTTGAGCCCGGGGTTCGCTTGCTGCACTTATAATATACACCAAAACGTGCATCAAGCCAACAACATAAAATTTAATAAAACAACATAAAAATTAATTAAAGTAAATTATATCAAGCCAAGAACATTTAATAAAAAGCATATCTATGCTGCTTTATGTGTATGTATACTTACGAGTCCTGAGCAATCAGTGCGTTCAAGTTTTGATTATAATTCTGTGTATTTTAATTTCGCTCTACATATAATTAATGACTTCTAAGGAGATAAATTCAAAAACTTGCTGTAGATGGTATGCAAAAGGATTTCCAGAGGTCCGCGGAGTACAGACTTAGTGCAAAATGGAGCATGCCTCGTAAATATTTTAAGCGGAATTATTTTGTCTGGCAAGACGAAACAACTGCTTGTAGTTTAAAATTTGTGTAAATTAGATACGATACAACGTAATTTACGGCTTCAGACGTCTTGTACATATACCGCGGATCTAATTTTAGTTGTGAGGATAACAAATCTGTAAATTATAATTTCAAATGATACACTTGTTTTCCAACGTAGTTGAAAAGATTTGTATGTGACATAGTTTTATAAAAAGCATTTTATAACTTCTGTATATTATCACTATACGAGTATTTCCCTTTTTTTTTTTTTAGAATTTGTTCATGAAATTATTTGCAAACCACATGGCAAATTACTTTTAAGCTAAATGTCTCTTCGTTTTCAGCAACCAGTGGTGACATTCAGGTTCTTTATGCATAAAAACTAATTAGCGTTGGGAAATATTGTTGGAGCTGCCTAACAATGGAAAATCTATCCTTGCATTGTATAGATTCAATTTATTAATCTATACTAATATATAAAGCTGAAGAGTTTGTTTGTTTGTTTGAACGCGCTAATCTTAGGAACTACGGGTCCGATTTGAAAAACTATTTTTGCTTTGGATAGCCCATTAATCCAGGAAGGCTTTAGGCTATATAATATCACGCTGTGACCAATAGGAGTGGAGCATAACTAAACCACGCGAACGAAGTCGCTGGCGGCCGCTAGTGTTGTATAATTCCATAACGGTCACATGTTGACCGCTATGTACTTTCTGTAAAGCCATCACTTACTGTATACGTCGCTCATTGACTTGAATGTGGTCTGGCGGCTGAGAGTATGTCATGGTCTAATGTCTCGCTGGTGGTTTTGGATCATTAAGTTCCCTTCAAAATGGTTGAGACGAATGGTGCTGATCCATACGTCGAGTTCGTGAATGAGCAACATCAGTGGGAACTAGTCATCTCCAAGCTGCTACGGCTAATTTAAATTTCTGATTTTTTATTGTTTTTGGTTCCTTAACCTGCTTTGTCCCACTTTTGGACAAACAAACTGGAAAAAGAACGTGAGTGCTCGCGAAAAATACAAAATTAATTACCAATAAAAACAAATCATGTCTTAAATTTCATTTTCATTGAACTGTACCTATATAAGTAGGTACAGTTCAGTTCAGTTTAATAATATCAGTGCGAATAAATAACAACGAATGGCTGAGTTGAATTTATTGTGGAGTTGTCTTGAATTCACAGTCGAACAAGTTTGAAACCTGAAGTGCACCGTCTAGGAGAGGTAAGTTTTACAGTTAGAAGTCTTTGCGTACACCTTACGTAGACTAATAAACTCACTTACTCTGTTTTTATTATCCTTCTAATGGAGCTAAGTCGATTAAATCTCATCAAGCTTCTGATTAGAAAATTAGTGCACTAGTTTGCTTCGAGATTCAATAAGCAGATTAACAATAGCCAATTAAAATTACTTTGTCGGAGATTGGAAGATACAAAGATTTATGAACTTTATGAACCAGCGATGAATTGATAATATGTTAGTATATTTATTTAGTATGTCTTATCTTGTTATTAGGAAAGCAGGAGTAAATTGGAACAAAACTTCAAAAAAACCGTTGAAATAAGAAAGAAACTAATTTTATTTAGTAGAGATACATCGTTATTGTTTATATGCGAAACTCGAAACACATGTCCAGTATTTTTAAATAAATAATCTATGTACAAAATTTCGAAAATATATCATGATAAATCACAAGGTTATGTGATTGTTATCTTACCTGGTTGTCCCAAGAAAAATATGGTCAATGCACCGCTCGCCCACCCGCACCTGCTGCGGGGCGTGGTCCTCTTCCGTTTATTGATAATAAGTTCTGTTTGTTGGTAACTAACTTGTTCATAACATTTTCTCTTTTTTTAAAAAAAAAAACCTTGCTCTACTCTAGGAATTTCTCCTGTATCGTGGGTGTGTTTAAAAACATATAAACTCACATACACAAATAGACACCCGGACAAGCCCCGACAAGTAACCCCCGTAGTAAGTTACCCGGGACAAGTAATTGTAGGCCATACAAATATTTGTTCCATGCGGGAATCGAACCTGCAACACGCAGCGCAGCAGTCAATAGCTTAACCACTGCGCTAACCGTGCAGTCAATTTTCCATTATACTTGCAGGTTTCTGTGTGTCGTAACGGTCAAGTGTAGGTAAATATTATTACGCATTATTCAGTCGTAGGTGGTAAAATAAAATGCACTATAATTTACTGAAACTTGTTAATTTTATTATTATACTAGCTTTCCGCCCGCGGTTTCGCCCGCGTGGAATTCGGTTATATCGCGCTTTCAGATTTCCCTCAGGAATATAATTTTTTTTTCAATAAAAGGTAACTTATCTCCTTTCTCGGTCTAAAGATTGTCTGTGCCAAATTTCATCAAAATCGGTTGAGGGGGGTTGGTAAGGTAGCGGGAAAGCGTAACAAACAGACAGAGTTACTTTCGCATTTATAATATTAGTATGGATAACGCTTCTCAGGCTGTACCAAAAAAAGCACAATTTTGCAAATATTCTTGTGTGTTTCTAGTGAATATATATATGATGTGTTAACAAAAAGTATACCTACTTAATAGCTAAAACATTATACACATTAGAGTCCTTTTTGACAAAAAACTACATTAGTTAAATCACATTTAAAGTTTTGTCCCAATTCGCTTCGTTCTACGGCACCCCTTTATCAAAGTACTAGCCAGCCGTTACTGTAATAGGATAACCCTTCTCGCGGAGTTATCTAAATCAAAATAATTTATTCAAACGAGGTTGAGAATCAGTGATTTTTGAACGTTAAAAATACATGAGACAGTCCTCCAAAACATTTGTCCTTCATCACTTCCTAGAGCTTTATGTTGGGTCGTATTGGCGCAAACTCCCAGTGGCACAGCTGTCTGTAGAACATGGTTCTACACAACCTTAATAATAAGATTATGAAACACAAAACATTATATTAATTTATTTGGCATATTTTAGCTAGCACATAGCAATAAATTAAAATAATACACCCGTAAACAAAACCTAATAAGTACCTAAATAAATGCCTCCAAACAAAACGCTTGGAGATACGTTTTCAGGAAGGTAATAAACGGGTACTTAAAGCTGTCATTGCGGTGTTCATATTCAATTATTATGTTGACAGACTGATGGATGAAGATATATTTGTAATATTATGACAGACCTACTGACATTACATCCGGAGTTGTTTATTATACGGACCTTGTAGAAACTAGAACTAATTTCCGTGCGTTCAGGCGCTTTTGCCATACCTATTATTGGAATCAATTGTAACAGCACATACCTACTTAGGACCCATTAACTTAATCAAATGTTATTCCGTTGTGCTTGGCAATCTGGGCTTCTCCCAGTTGTAATAATGTCCCTTTGTGCCGATTGGCCTAGTTCTGTTCTGTCTCCTGCTTATTATGGAGGGAAGTGGAGAAAATATCTTTTTTCTTACTCCTCCGCTATTCTTTTCTGATTAATTTCGTTGCGGGACCCAAGACAGATGAATCGTTTCTCCGGGACTCGTCGAGCTTCATTGCTCGGCGTTTTTCTGGCGGTCTCCACTGTTGATTCTGGCTTTCAGGAGTTGCAGTGGGTTGGGAACAGTGTGGCGGGTTTTGTCCCAAGACCTACTGACATGTACTAGTACCCATACATAAAACGTTATATAAAAACTGTTGCCTATTTAACTGCAGAATTTATCTAAGCATTTTCCAAAAAATGAGGGTAAAACTTGGCTCCCTCTTAAGATGATTTAAACTCACCGAACTTTTATATACACACAACATGTTCACGGTTCTACCCGAAGATAAATATAAAAAGGAAATAATGAAACGCACGCTTGGGAGCTATTTCCGAAGACCGGATACAGGGAACCGACGAATGTGTTCTCTCTGGAACATTTATATGTAGCCTTCCTTCATATTTGCTTTTGTGTAGTCATATTATAATACGGTTTATATACTCTTGCGTAGTGCTTTTGCTACCATGGAAGTTATTTTAATACTTAGTATTTGTGGAAACATTTTCAGTACTACATGGTCTGCTGGTATCTGAGAATTGTCCAGCGGTTATTTCCCTATACTGTTATATAGGGAAACTGTTGTGTTATAACTGTACTGTTGTTGCTGGACTGCATATATTGAACATTTCTTTCAGTAGAACATAAATAAAATAGTACTTTTATACATAACATATATACGATATGTAAAGAAAACCCTGTCCGGTGAAGGTATTGTTAGGTATAGATAACTGATTCTACTAATGCCTACAAAGCCGAGCTAAACTTTAAAAAAAAATCCCCCTAAAAAAATAAATATTATTTCGCAAAAAGAGGTAACTTAAAACATGTGCGGTATGCCATCCAGGCGCGGGCGAAGAGGGGCAGGGTACGCGGCACGCGGTCGCATCGCTATTCGCTCAGAATTATACCGTCAAAAATAATGTTGTCACTTTTAAAAAATAACCAAATTTTGGGGAAGTTCGAATTAATTCGCGGGAAAAAAAGGTAATTTCAAACTTCACTAGTATTGTTACTATGATGATTATGTAAAATTTCATATGTTATTTGGTCATGTGTTTACCTAACCTTTACTATCCTTACGGGTCGGACAGGGTTTTCTTAACATATTGTATATATACAATAGAATTTTTAATTAGCTGTACCCGTGACTTCATTCGCGTGCGTGTCGTTTGCGCGGTAACCTAATTTGTTTTCTTTTTTTACAAAATAAAAGTAAGTTACTTCTTATAACATCTGTTATCTGCCATTGAACACCTCGTCAAAGCTTACTTTAGTCGTTTAAGAAATTAGTCAAAACCAGACACCTCGACAGACAAAAAAATCGTGCAAAAAGCTGCTATATATTGTGACATTTCAAACTGACACTTCAAATTTATTACATGCTTTTTATTAGTTTCACTTGTATGTTTGCTTGTTTGTTTGTCCGTCTCTAACTCTTTGGACTACGAGTGAGCAGCTCATTACTGTAAAAAGTCCCACCGTTTTCAATAAGTTCGTTCGTTTTATTTTAAAAAAGAATATTGAACTAAAAAGTTGAAAATAAATATAGTTTAAAAAACTAAAGAAACATGCTTTTAAAAAATATCAAACTAAAAAGTTAAAAATATTTAAAAAAAAGCGTGCGGCGCTTAATATACTAAAATTATGGCACAAAGCGCCACACGCTTTTTTAAAATTATTTTTAACCTTTTAGTTTGATATTTTTTAAAAGCATGTTTTTTTTAGTTTTTTAAACTATATTTATTTTTATGTATGTAAGTATAGCAGATTACACTATAAATGTCTGAATACCCGTCGCACGGCGAGTTTTCACCCTTACGTCGTTAATACCACTACGATTCGGACGAAGCGTTTTGCCTCCTCTTTTGTACTGCGTACATCGAGAGACTGGAACAATTTGCCAGCGGCGGTGTTTCCGTCACACTACTAATTGAGTGTCTTCAAGGTTTGAGTGAATAGGAGTAACTAGTGCGCTATACCATCATCGATTGCGTCACTGCTTACCATCAGGCGGGATTGCGGTCAAGCGCTAGTTTAGAATTTATATAAAAAAAAAAACTTATTATATCATGTTATTAACATGAATCCGATTCAATTTACCTCCAATGCTCGCCGAGCGACTCTGAAAAAAAAACACACCATGAAAACTTAGGAGAAGTGAATTGTTAATAGTTAAATGAATTGTCAAAAGTGTAAATCCCTAGGGACGAGCTCACTTCAACAAAATTTTCACTCTGAGAAAGAATCGCACTACTAAACTTTTTAGCAACCCATGATTCTATTTAATACACGTAATATATTTCAGTGGCTCTTTCATTATAAATCCTCACAATAATACGGTTAGCTATTGATTCTTTCATCCAACAACCAAGCACAGTACCTACTCTAGCGTAAGAACGTGTTCAATTGTCGAGAGGGAGGGTAGTGCTGGCTATAGAACTGGGTAGGTACACATATCCGCGTGTGAGTACCTCTATAGACGAGCCAATAAAAGTCGAGAACCCGTTCTTTGTACCCCTGAATTTGAAATTGAACAAAACAAAGAGGGTACGACATAACATCAATCTTCATTTATTTGTTAACGACGGACTTCAAAATGAATGTTTTAATTAAAAATAAACACTTTGTTGTTTAGTGTGTGGATCTAATTATTTAACGAAATTGCTTATTTTGATTAATTTTATAATGATAAGGTTTATTTTAACGTTAACATTGGTGTTTTAAATTGACTTGTTTCTTGTGAACTTAAAAGGTTTGCTTATAATAATTCAGAATATTATTCCTACATACATAGGTATATTGAATTTTTTTTTGCATATAACATATTGGAAAATTAAATTTGACACAATTCAGTTATGTATTGTGTCAAATTTAATTTATTATTATGCTTATATTTACTACTAGCTTTCCGCCCGCGGCTTCGCCCGCGTGGAGTTCGGTTATATCACGCTTTTTAGATTTCCCTCGGGAATATCAATTTTTTCCGGGATAAAAGGTAGCATAAATGTTCTTTCTCAGGGTCTAAAGATTGTCTGTGCCAAATTTCATCAAAATCGGTTGAAAGGTTTAACCGGGAAAGCGTAACAGACAGACAGACAGACAGACAGACAGACAGACAGACCGACAGACAGACAGACAGACAGACAGACAGACAGACAGACAGACCGACAGACAGAGTTACTTTCGCATTTATAATATTAGTATGGATTAAATAGAAAAGGACTGGCTTCTATTTTTCTTATAATATCTTCAGATTTCATTATAGCAATTAATAAGAAAATATCATACCTACTCTCCATCATCATCTCAGCGTTAATCCCAGTCGCATCCGAAGCTTTTTCAGCATTGGAGTCTGGGGTCCGCTTTACCAGTCTAACTGCTGATATGGCTAAACTTCGACATTTTCCGTGAAGCGACTGCCGTCTGACCTCCACAACCGAAGGCGACATCGAAGCATTGCAGCTAGACCAATTGTTGGACTTTTGAGGGCTTCAACAACCCGTAACGACTGCCATTAGATGTTCGTATGGCAACCGGGACCGACGGCTCAACGTGCTTTCCGAGGCACGACCAGACCAGTGCAAATATTCATATTCATGCATACAAATATTTGCACTGTGCGGGTATCGAATCCGCGCCTCCTTGCGCAGCGGCCGCGTTCGATATCGCTAGGCCACGGAAGCTGTCAGAAATATCATGCCTACTCTAAAGTCGTTTTTATGTTATGGTCCTAAATATTTTTCAGAAGAAATCCAAATGCTTATATAATGGCTCAAAGAGCGGTACTGTAATTGGAGCCCTAATGTGTGTCTAGAGATTTATTAATTATTTATCCAAACCTCGGAAAGCCTTTTGGATGATTTGTATGCTAAATTAGAGCTTTAACTAATTACCAACTGGCTAAATATTTTATTTTAATTAACCAAATCAAACGATTAACACACGTTGCCTTCAAACAAGATTTTCTAAAATATTACTACGTACTCAAAACTTGGAGAATGAGTAATAAATAAAGGAAAACTTCTACACACACTAAGATATATTACCCAACAATTTTCAACTGTAACGTATAGCGGCTCTCGCACAATTTATAGCATGTTTTCAATATTTTCGTATATATAACCAAATCTGTTCCAAAAGTGGGACAAGAAATGAAGAAAAACACGCTAACTATGAAAATACAGAACATAAATACAAGTGTACACATAAGTATTATCAAATGCTTCGTGAAAATTAATTGCTTGGAAGAATAGCGGCTCCTGCTTTGCTGCTGAATACACTTTGTAGTATTGAATGTTTTTCCATTCAATACTACACTCACACATATAAAACCGTGTTGGTTTACGCCAGTGGTTAAATGGAACGTTTATTGCTACCATGTTTTTTTTGTTAGTCCAGATATACCAGCCAGTCGCTAAAACACCACCGATTCAAAAACAATTTGTCTAACTTGTACTCTCTAAGTCTAAGGTCCGTATTACAGAACGTCACTCAAAACTCAAGCTCTACTTAAGTCTCGTTTCAAGCCATTTGATTGGTTGAAACTAGTTTTAAGTAAAATTTAAGCAGAGATCAATGCTTGAGTTTCCTTCTGGAATACGCACCTAAGTGAACATCGAAAATACAGGATCGTCCGAAAATAGTTTATCTACTAAAACAAGTGTTGAATTCATTATCTTAGTCATGCAATAACACATCGGCACTAGGGGCAACTATCAAAATATTCTGTCAGCTATTGTCATCACTACATATTATAACATAGAGTAACTTTCTCTTTCCCTATGTCCCTTTGTGTGATTAAATTTTTAAAACTCTGCAACGGATTTTGATGCAGTTTTATTCAATAAATAGAGTGATTAAAGAGGAAGGTTTAAACTTTATATGTATAATAACATCATTAAATTGTGAAGAAATACTATTATTTTTGAGGTTTCTAATGTGGTAATTAGATACATTCTGTCCGCGTTTGCAGTGAAATGCAGGCTGAGCCCTACAAGATTTATCAATATAATGTACTAAATATCGTACATATTGGAAAGGTCTACAAAAAAGTCCGCGATGGTATATATCTATATCTTATCGATATCCCACAATAATATTACTTTGTCATTTACTTTTCACGACAAATACCGGGTAATTTTCGAAGCAATTTTAATCAATACAGCATTAATCCTTATACAATTTAATACTTTAAATAAATTGTTGATTTAATATATCTATATTGGCCGTTACAGTATATGATTTAAATGAACATTTTCGAAGATATTACAGATTTAAAAATTGCGGACAGGAGCGGCCAGCCGGAGCGGCAGGAGCGGTGGCGGCGCGGCGGGGCGCTATTATTTATTTATTTAATTTTTTATTTATTTATATTCTTCGCTATGCTTTTTATACGATCACAGTTTTTCTGTAGTGTATTTAGTATCAGCATTGCACCCGTGCAAAGATAGGGCGGGTCGCTACTACATTACCTATAAGTTGCTGCTCCGTACTACTAACTAATCTTACTAATCTTACTAACTAATCTTATGATTAGTTTATGATTCTTCTTATTGATAAGGGGTACCATATGTCCGGAACTTCGACTGAAACTACGGATTTCGTTCTTAGGACAACTGTGGAGTATTTTTGGTAAATTAATCTGACCCTGTATTTGGAAGATATTAAGCGGTATTTGAATTTGTGGTCTTTTATTGATTTTTTATAGGTACTTTTATTGGTCTTTTATAGGTTTACACATTACATTATATTGTCATGGTAAGGATGTCTCAGACAACTGTACTTAGCCGTATAGTTGACGAGCCTGAAGATAAGAGCGAAGCGAGTACCATTCAAAATCCAGGCGGCTAAACGGCTGATTTAACTGGTTGGTTGCGACATGGATAGTATTTATATAGTATACACCGCACTATAACTTATTATGCCGAAGTCAAGCCCTATTATAGGCAAAGTAAACATTATTATAACAAAATGTAATCACAGACGGACAGTCAACTTGCATTCATCGAAAATCATAATGTCCAAGTGCTTTTTGGATTTTCAAAACATTGCTAAGCGGTTGGTCGACTCTACACGTGACCAAAGAGCTTGGTTAACGAGGTCGTCTCCTTCTGCAAAGCAGTAACGCATGCGACGGCCGAAAGGGAGAGAGAAGCACAGAGTTGTCTCCCTTCCCGGAGACGGCGCGGGGTTCGCTGTTGCAGGATCAAGGCCGACCTGCTGCCCCCATGATAATGGTCGACGGGCGAAGAACCCGGGGAGTCCAATGTCCGTCACATGGCCGAGTTGACGTTGTGACGCGTTCGCACACGCCACTTAGATGAGGAGAGCAGCCGCTGAGGGCTGCTCGCGCGAGAAGAGACCCGTCGGACTCGCGACGACGGGTCAAGTCCTGCCGGTACCATTGGTACGGGTACGAGGGTAGAATTGGGAGGAGCCGGTACCTCGGAAAGGCAGATGATGAACGCTTAGGTGGTTTTTAGCTACCTTCGGAAATAAAGGCTATTTTGTTCTCCTAGAATCAAAATTGTCGTCACTCGTCAGAAGTCCGAAATTTTTACAACCAGTCTTAATAAGGGGTATCTATATTACCCAGTAGGTATCTAGGTTGTGTTGGTCAGATAGGCAGTCGCTTCATGTAATGTAAAAATTTTGATTATTTTCCCTCCTTTTATATATAATCATTATTTCAGCCGAAAGACCTCCACTGCTGGACTTAGACTTTCCTCAAGGATCTCCACGACGACCGGACCTACGCCGCCCATATCCAACGGTTTTCTGCGACTTTCACCAGGTCGTCGGTCCACCTTGTCGGGGAACTACCTACGCTACGTTTTCCGGTGCGTGGTCGCCAATCGAGAATCCGTCAGCCCCATCGCGCATCGGTCCTACGGGCAATGTGCCCGGCCCACTGCCACTAAGTGTTACAATTCTTCAGGCTATAAATAATATAGTCTTTTGTATATAAATACGCATATTATTATTTAAATCCCGTAAGCGTTTATATTGTGTTTCTATTATCCTGTAAGAAAATAAAAGTATTACGAGATTGTCTTTTGTTTATTTATTATTCACACATATAAACAGACAAGAAGACGGTAACAGAAAAATGCGAACAAAGAAGAGATCGTTTTTAGCGACAAGACCGCCCATTATATCTTCCTACGTATATTTGTTTCCATTTGTATCTCTAAATCATATGGTATAAATAACAAAGAGTATTCTATTCCATTCTTGGATAGCTAAAGTATTACAAAGATATGTACTTACGTGAAAAATATACTATAATTTAATGAAATAACTAATGGCAGCAGATTTTTTTAATATACTGATCTTCTGCGGTAGTCAGATTGTTCTGACTGTAATAATTTAATAATAATAATTTATTTATTTGACACAAAACACATGTTACATACATCTGTACAAATGTAACATGTGTTTTGTGTCAAATAAATAAATTTTAATTATTATTATTCTAATGAATGGGGGATGAAATGAAATTTATTAAAAAAAAAAACATAGAACATAGAACAACAAGGAATGTCCAAAAAGTCTGTTTGTATAGTAATACAAATCTTAATAATAACAATCGTAAAACTCACTTACTGTAGTCTGATACATAAATATAAATCTAATCTAGGATAATAGTCGTTTCGTAATTAAAGCCTCTGCGATTTTCTTTTCAGCCACTCATATGCCTATTGAATGTCCGGAACTATATGATCCCGATTGAAAACCAAAACAACACCTATATTCCTTTACATAGGTGTTACAATGAAAAAAAAAAACATGTGTTGTTAAATATAAGAACATTCCAAACTTTTTATTTCCCATTAAGAATAACCCTTCAATGTTTTTCGCGTGTAAACAGCTGAAATTTTAAATAACAGCTGTTGAAACCTTTCGCAAACATTGTTGGGTGCGAAAAAGTTATCCAATTCAAGTTTACGATGCACTGAAACAGCGTAGCGCTTTATTCCACAAATAAACAAAACCAACCATTGAATTTATTAGGCGATAAAAGCCAATTTATAACTTTGATTAAATAGTGAATTTTGTGAATCCTTTACTAAATATTTAAAATGTTAAACACATTATTTGTTGATTTGTGAGTTTCGACAATGATATTTCAATTTTAAACTTACTAGCTGCGCCCCGCGGTTTCACCCGCGTAAGTAGTATCTAGTAATAAAAAAATGGACAAAAACCTATTCTCATGATTAACGAATGTATGTACGAAGTTTCATTAAAATCGGTTTAGCCGTTTTGTGGGAGTTCGAGGACAAACATTGTGACAGGAGAATTTTATATAATAGAAGATTATACTCTCAGGTTTCAACACACTGATTTTAATGGAAGAATGCAATTTCATTTATTAGATTTAAGTGCAATGTTGGTAAATTCAATATCTAAATTGTTTTCTTTGTTAAATTAAAATTCTATTTATGTTTGTAATTTTCTTGACCAATACTGCTAGTACTCATAATCCTTATAAAATTAGAGAGAGCTTCAAGAACACTCGCCGTCTTCAATATAAGTAAACTAAGTTGAGAATTCTACATACATTTGTGAGAGAAGTTCTTATCCGCATGAAATTACACGTTTCACTGTCTCTTTGTAGCCGAGCTGCAGATAGCATCGACGTGGCGCTGTGAACGCAGCTCCGACTGCGCGGCGCACTTGACACAGATGGGATGCGAGGTAAGTGCAGCTTAGTACTATGTTTAGCCACAACGCATTCTGCTTCATAGCTAGCGATACTGTTCGCACAAAGCTGACCCCACATGGAAATCGACTGCGTATTAAAGGTTTGACGCATTCCCGATGAAAGTGGTCATGTCAAAACCGTAACAAGCGTAGTAACAGTTGCTCTCGTCGTTTGCACGAAACTTTCACGCTGTTGCTTTGCTTGTGATAAATCTCTCGTCGGGATACTCTTTTGTTCAGTCTCCTGTTGGAAAATTGGCACCGCTTTTACTATTGTTAGCCTCTGTAGATGAATTGTGTTCGATTTGAGGGAATAAATTACAATAAAAACGTCCCTGGAGATTTATTTTAGGAGACATATTACCGCGATATATTTTTCTTTGTGTTATAAATATCTGGACATCCTATTCAATGGTTAGATTTGATATGAGTTTTTCTTCAGACAAAGCCATTTATTTTAAAACAAAAGGTGGCTATAGAAATAACGTTAACAGAACGAAGAGCAAAGTTTTAAAATGTGTTTATAAAGTAGAATACCCAGATACAAATATAGCTAATAAGAAAAGTGTTGAGGACTGTCTGCCACAGTCAAAATACAAAGCCATGAAACAGATTTTGCTTGTTTTTATAAACTATGTTTCATAGATATCTCGAAATAATTAAAAGACAATTATGTCATCTATCCATCACAAATGCAAATGAATGACTCATTTGAGTGAGTCGGTATTCTCGTAAAATAACGCGTCTACGACAAAAAATATACAAAATTGCAATTTGAATATTCGAGGAAACAAAAAGCGTATTATTTAAGATACGCCCGGCTGTGATAGCGGGTCGCCATAATTTATCATAACCATCTTTTGACAAACTCTAAATATTTCAGTCCCTTTTGTTCCTGTAAAATAAACCACAATAACAGCAGCGGTACAAATCAGCTAAATGCGGGAAATGTTACCAATTCCAAGGGGGAAATTCCGGTGGGAAAATATCTTTGGAATAAATGTGAATAAATAGGGCTTGCGAGATTAAAAGCGGACCGCTTGATATATGGCAGTCGGTGGCGGCACCCTGGCACCCTTGGGCGGCCACGAGTTACTGGCCAGCAGATAAAAAGAACTAAGATTCGTAAATATATTTACAACCACTACACAAATATTGTCTATGGTTTATTATAAAAGATACTTTTGAGAATCAATATCTACATAAAAGGAATGAGCACGAACTGATTGAGTTGCTTACGTGACACCGCTATTCAATTTGTTAGCATATAAGAAGATACACAATCAAAATGTTCACATGACTACTTTGTTGTATAAAATATTACGGAGAAAAGCTTAGCAAAATTCAAAATTGTTTGGCTTGGAGTTACTTAAATATTAAATTAGCTTTATAAAAACATGTGAAAGTTAAAACACCCTCAAAACACTTGGTAAACGTGACAATAAAGTAGAAACTTCTTGAAAAAGTACGAAAATTATTTATGCTAAATTGTTTTTCTGATGACTAAGACGTTCCTCATGATAATGCATCAAGTCCATTTATCACAAATTAAAAACGAAAAGAAATTAACAAAAAGACGGTTTTGATTGAAGTTAACCATTTCCGCGTAATGAAATAATGCACGGTAGAACTGAAGTCCAAGGAGTAGAATATTTTGTCCGCGATTAAGATAGAATTTAAAGTGGGAAGTTGTGCCCAAAGTACTAATGGAAAAGTTGTTCGAATCTGTCCGGGATCTGGATAAAGAGGGTGGGAGAAGAGAATACCGCTTCAATGTGAAGATCAAATTGTTTTTGAATATAAAACCCAGACAAATTAATCTTGTGTTCGGATTTCGGCTAGATACTCTATCTTTAAATAGGACAAAGTAATTTGTGAACCATTAAGTTTTTAGGATAACACGACCAAAGTTAAAAGGGTCAGAAGAACAAACCAGTTTTCGCTTGCGTCGCTAATATCTATCTACTAAATTTCAAGCGTAACATTCAAGTTAAACATTAGAGCAATTTATTTTCGAGTAAACATTAATATAATTTTCTGGAGTTAGGCCCTCTGAGTAAAGATTCTAACCGAATTACAAAGAGTAAAGTGGGCTTGTACGTATCCACGCTTGTTTACTATGTACATTGCAAGTCCTCGGGGGTTAAGATGAGCGTCATTTAACGTGGACCTCATTAAGTACTGCGTACGCTGAAAGACACCCGGCTCCATATAGTTCATGGCACTAATTAGATTGTCATTAACGTAGAGTCTGTTTATCTACGATAGTCATTATCACTACAAAACTAAGAAGGAAAGGAAATTGCCATGCACAGAAAGTAGAAATATCTAGGGCAGTAATTACTATCGCGGTCAATGGTCAATGTTATTGTGTAACTTTAGAGAAACAATCATAACAAAAGGTTATTTTAGTTGAAAACAAACGAATTACAGTAATTATAGTGGTTTAATTTCATAAATGTATAGTGGTAGCTATGTTTGGTGGCTACTAAAATTTAAAGTTAAATTAATGTTGATAGATCGATATCGTTTGATTGGTTGATGTCCATTTTCAGGGAGACCCAGTTGTAACGGCAATAATAAATGAGGTGAGTGAGATAGTTTAAAACTTTCCCTCTCTCTAAGACCTCTGCCTCGAATCTTGCGGGCAGCGGGGCGGCGGCGGCGGCGAGTGAGTGGCAGGATCTTATGCATAAAATAAAACAGACCGGTTCTCGAAAACAGCGGCGCGGCAGCGGGGCGGTGGCGGACAGCGAGCGGTTTACTTCTCGCGCTCGAATCTTGCGGGCAACGGGCGGTTAGTGAGCGGTGTACTTTAAGTCAAGCGGTGATCGAGCGTTAGGAATACCTAATTTTGAATTAAAAAGATGTTGCCGCCATTGTTCAGACATTTCATTCGCGAATAAAAACAAATATCTCGTCGACACAATCGTGAACACTACGCGGCTATAGTGACGCACGATCTGTCCGCTAGTTTCGAGAACGGGTCCTCGATGCCCGCCCCGCTGCCGCGCCGTCGCCGCCACCGCCTCGCTGCTCGCTAGTGTCGGCCTAAGAGAGGAGGTCTGTTTCCTAGCAGTGGGAACATTATAGGCTGTTGATATAGTTGTCAAAGTATATATCAGTAGAGCCTCCGAGCGAGGCGGTCTTAAAATGAATATGGACAAGACGAAAGTCATGTCTAATGCCCATGTTGTACCGACTCCTGTAAAGATTGAAGGCCCTGTTCTCGAAGTTGTTAACAATTACTTGTACCTGGGACAAACTATCCAGTTACGAAGGTCCAACTTCGAGAAGGAGGTCAATCGTCGAATCCAACTCGGTTGGGCTGCTTTCGGAAAGCTACGTAAAACTTCTCGTCAGAAATACCGCAGTGTCTTAAGACGAAAGTCTTCGACCAGTGTGTGTTGCCAGTGATGACTTATGGAATTGAGACGTGGTCGCTAACAATGGGCCTTATAAGAAGGCTCAAAGTCACTCAAAGGGCAATGGAGAGGGCTATGCTTTGGGTTTCACTGCGCGATCGAATCAGGAATGAGGAGATCCGCAGAAGAACGAGAGTAACCGACATAGCCCGAAGAATTGCAACACTAAAGTGGCAGTGGGCTGGACACATTGCCCGTAGGACCGATGCCCGATAGGGCCGACGGGTTCTCGAGTGCACTCCGGTGTGCGGTCGCGGGAAACCGCTGGATGCGGGAGGCGCAGGACCGGTCGTCGTGGAGAACCTTGGGGGACGCCTATGTCCAGCTGTGGACGTCTTTCGGCTGAAATGATGATGATGATGATGAAAGTATATATCAAAGGTTATCAAAATTTTAAGTAGTCAGATCTAAAATTGTCGTTTGGCTACAAGAAAATCGTAACCCCATAAAAGACAAATTGTAATTAAATCCCGTCAGTTTGGAAACAGACTCACATAACATCTTTACCTAAAAGTAATAATCTTAACCCACTTTACGCCTATTTCCATACTCCCATTCCTGTCTAAAGTTTTTCAGCACATAATTCATAGACAATTATCATTTTTCTTGCCGTCAAACTCCATAATATTTCATTCAATCATCAAACCGGTTTTTGCTCGGGTGACAGTACTGTAACCGCGCTTTTAAAGGTGACTGACGACATTCGCTGGGCAACGGAGAACAAAATTACTAACTGTCCTTGTATCGCTTGACTTTAGTAGCGCTTTCAATGCCCCACACTAGGAATATACAATCAGCTAAAAAATAACAGGTGATGAATAAAATTTGAAAGAATACAACAGCGTTGTCAAAACAGCGACCAATACATAAAATATAAAATAATATATAAACAGAACTGCGCCATACAGTAATGGAATGCTTGTTCTAAATTGCAGAAATTAATGCAACTAAAGGTACTCACATTTAACCTTAAATGTATATTCATTACATACTCGTACAGTCAAGACCAAAAGTCGAGTTGCAATCTCACAAAACTATGGCCAAGCAATACTAGTTGTAGTTACGACATTCTTCTATAATAAAGTTTGATACACACTCATACACTTGCTGCCCGCTTATGATTGTTAGGTACTACTTACTAATTTCAACGTCTACAGTAAGTGTTTCAATGGCCTAACGGTTTTCGCCTTGATAGGCGTTCAAGGTGGTTCGAGTTCGAATCTAATAACTTACAAAAATATTTTTTAAATGTTTATTGGTGAGTTATGAATGCTGACAACAAAAATATCTAAAAATACCGATCTGCAACTTAAAGATGATACTTTCTTTTAAGATTTTTTCTATATTAGAGTCATTATAAAAAGATGACGGTAGACTTAAAAGAATCTGAATCACTACTTCACAAAAAATATTCCGCTACCTACAATAACTATTATTAGCTACAATAACTCAAATAATATTACTTAGCTGTTGTTGGTTGGTGAACATATAGTTACCAGTTTGTGTTATTAGTTTTACTTTTTAATCAATATGCAGGCATATGCAGCAATATATCTCAAATATCATATGAAACCGGCTTTTGTGTAAGTTGTTTTTATTATTATTTATGTAAGGTGCAAACCAATCGCTTGTAGCAAGTGTGTAATAAAATTGTTATTGTTTTAGAGAAATACTGTAAGCCGTTGGAGGTCAAGGTCAAGAGGTTGGAGGACGAAGGTAGCTGTCGAGACAAGTGAAACGAAACGACAATATTTACCGTTGAATAAACTTTTAAATCGTGCGAAGAAGATAGGTTGCATTTGTGGTTTAAAAATAAATTGGCGAGGCTGGTGGAGTCTTATCGAGCTAAACAAAAAAAAACTTTTTATAACAAAAACAGTTCAGAAGTGTCCTACAGAGTGTTTTAAATATATACCAATAAATATCTTAATAACGGACTCTAAACCATCTCTAAAGTAATTTAGCTAAGTGACAGTAATATGTTCGGTTGGCTTAATGGCTAACAGATGTCGCCTTTTGCAATTTCAATACAAATTACTTTTGGTAAATTATAAAAACAATAATTTCGGAATTCGATAAGAAATAAGTTCGTTTACTTTTGAAATAAGAAAGCGCTTGAAGATTATAATCTCATGCCATCAAACTCCGAAAAAAGTCACTATAGGATGGCAGCATTAGTACCATGCTATACACGCAAAAAAAATATAAATGTAATAAGCACTATTATGTGTTCTAAATATAGATTATTTTATGATTGCAATAATATTCAGGTTAAGCTTCAATCCTCTTTTCTTTAAGAAAATGAATAATTAAGCTATAACCTCTTTAATCATAATATACGTATAATATTATAATTTTCATATCTAACAACCAAAAATGTTTTTTGTATTTTTTACCATAACAATATCATAAGTTTGTCAAGGATTACTTTTATATAAAATATTACAATGCTGCCGTTTCAACGTTTGTTTCATTTGTTAGTATAAGTAAGTATATCTATACCGAATAATATATAACTTTATAATATATTGCATTATAATATGCTTATTGTTTTATTTTTATAATTTTTTATTATATTACCCCTATAGTAAACTAAAACATAAAATAAAACCCTTTTTTGGGATAAATATTCAATAAAGTTTCCTATTTGTTTAAATATTATTTGCAAACATTTTTACTTTAAAATACAAATCAATTATCATAATTTTAAATTATATGAAACAACAAAAAGAGTTGCCTATAATAAGGATCGAACCCACAATCGCTCGCTTTTGATAGCACCATTGTTAAGTGCGGCCGCTAACTCAACTTCAAATGAAGTAACGAAATTTTGCATTACTTTAAAGAAAGACGGAGACTGCGATAAAAAAATAATGCGGTAGTGTGCGTGGCCGGTTTAGCGCAGGCGACAGTAGTCTTTAAGGTGGAAATGGACTTCTACAGCTGACAGTAAATTTCAAAGTCTAGAACATTAGTGGAACATAAGTCTTGCAAACTTGTTAAGCTTCAAAGTTTATAGTATCTACATAACTACAGGATAACATCAGCACTCCCTGACCGATATATTAAGCAGCTTACGTTCAGTTGTAGGTGGTTCCCGTTAGCGAGGGAGTAAGAAAAACATTGAGTTCACTTTGCTTAGTTGTACGTTTGGAGTGAAGAGGTATTGTAATCTTTAAAGGTGATAAGAACTCTTTGTAAAATTAATAGAAGGATTTATGTTAGACATTCCATAGATTGCTAGTAATCATTTAGTAAGGTTTCAGAAAAATAAATATTTTTCTCATTGTTATTATATATTATTTCGTTTAGTTTTCTATATATCCATACTAATATTATAAATGAGTAAGTAACTCTGTCTGTCTGTCTGTTACGCTTTCCCGCTTAAACTTCTCAACCGATTTTGATAAAATTTGGCACAGACAATCTATAGACCCTGAGAAAGGACATAGGCTACCTTTTATTGAAAAAAAAACATTGATGTTCCCGAGGGAAATCTAAAAAGCGCGATATAACCTAATTCCACGCGGGCGAAGCCGCGGGCGGAAAGCTGGTATAAAATAAAAATTACCTACATATTAAATAAAATATTTCGATATGAACCATTTGCAATGTTGCAATGTTTTAATAATAGTGATCCATGGATGTCGGGATCAGGGTCCAAGCTACAGGTGGTTAGGGCTCCAGAGACAGGAACCTCCTCTCTACTATGCTACTGCCTTTTGAATCAGGCCCTTGATCCAACTGCCTGACGAGAGCCTCGATACATGTTGGTCGAGGCTCTTGGCTATCAAACCATTGGCCGTACGCCAATCGGTACAAACACAGCCGAGTTCACATTCCACATGTTAACAATCTAGTGTGCTAAGTCGAGATAATTAATTTGTTTTTCTAAAGTTGAGGGCGACGTGGCGCCTCTTTAGCCACTCCTCGAAGACGGGCCTTACCGCCTCCACTGTGGCGTGCGTAGCACTGGGTTGCGACAATCGCACTCTCCATGTCGCCATGAGATCCAGCCGAAGCTTTGTCCGACGTACTGCGATTTCTCGCGGCAGCGTAGTTATGCCCCGGTGTTTTGCTGCATGGCGGCAATCGGGCAAGGAGGCTCGCCGCCTCAACGGTGATCGAGCGGTATCCCCGGACTAGCCGAACCGCCATGACCCTCTGGGACGCGATCAGGCGCGAAAAATAAATAAATATAAAAAATAAATAATATAATTAGTGCTTATCTGTTATGTGTATTAAACCTAAAGCCACCTCCACCAGGCCTTTAAAAGCGTCAGTCTGTTTTTGCAACAATCATCTTCAAGAAGCTATTCAAAATGTTATATAAACGGTGTAGTTGTAAAATGGAGAACATTCAGCTCAAGATAAATAACCATTCACCAAGGTATTTCCCAATCTTGGAGGTAAAGTATATCTGTTATTTAAATAGTGTACATCAATCAGCCTTACCTTTTCCCAACTATATTGAGGTCGGTTTTTCTGACCAAAAGCAGATGAATATCAGTCTTTTGGAGGGCAGATAGTAATGTCATATCAAAAAAAAAAAGCAAAAAAACAACAATTCAGAAATTAAAATAACCCAACAAATAGATGCTTTACAGCAAGTACATTGTGCTCACACGTGTGCCATGCAATTATACAATACTAAGAAATTGAATCTACACAATGCAAAGACAGTTTTGTCCAAGATATATATCAATACTAGTCTATCTGCCTTCCACGACCCAGTTCCTGGATAATACGATACCCCTTGGTAAGACTACTACGTAACAACTGTCAAAGACGAACGACTTAATGTGCTGAGACAAGGAGGGGTTTTGGTATGCGACGATGGCTATCCATCCATGGACCGACCCCCGCAAGCGTACCTTAACTTGATCGACCCTTGCCGCTGTGTTACGATCTTATAGCACAGAAATTCTTGAACGTACCAACGTTCAAGAGTTTTCTATTCTATAGATCTATAACTGTCTGGTATCTGTCTGAATTTCACGAACTGACCTTTTGAAATTAAACAGCAATGCTGCCTTGCGCCAAAAATAGAACAGTCGTAGTATATTTCAAGTCGAGTTCCTACCTACTCTAACTTTGGTTCTAAGGAATTCTGTGCACTGACCGACTTTCAAACTTGTAAAAGTAACACCAGTTCGCTCAGAAGAATTTCTTAGTTACATAACTTTAAATTTTTACTCTCTGGGTTCCGAGCATTGAACACTGAAGTACCCAATTTAATCTATCATTCCTCTGCTTTACTCCAATAAAGTTATTTAACACCTAATGAAAGCTACAACGGCTATGTATGGACGACAGCAAGTCAAGCTACCAGAAACTGTCAAATATTCTCAATCTACCTGGAGCATTAGTGCTTTTGAGATAAGGTTGATAATCAAATAAAGAAATCTGACCGTTTGTAGTAGCTTGATGTGCTGTAGTCTGTACAATAGTGCTCAAAAAACTTGTTTCGTTAGAGTAGTTCATTAAGAGGGCGCAGCCGGCCTAGAGAGCAGTTTGTGAAGCTCGCGCTTGACCTAATTAGTGTTGCGCCACTGTCACTATGACGAGGATTTGTTTTTGTAAGTTCTTTTGTTTTAGCAATGTTTAACAGCCAATTGCGACGGCGCACACAATGCGTTACATCCCTATGTCCCGACTATGGTAATGAGCTATTCTCAGATTGTTGTGCTCGCTGAATTTTTATAGCGCTACAAGTCATAAAGAAAAACTATCGTATGGCGACACGACGTGTTTTTTTATATTTTCTGCGCACAAACTGTCGCTGAAATAAAATAGTACATTACTAAGCTTTGAAGTTTTTTTTTTTCTATATTGATGAGGATTTTTTAAAAGGTTGAACATCACTAATGCCGTCATCGTCATCTTACAGCAGCAGGTCCACCGTTGAACATAGGCCTTTTCAATTGCATGATATTAGCACTGCGAAGATCGTCGCTCCTTCTAGCCTACGGTCGTCCTACTTTACATTTGCTGATTCGCGGTGTAAGGTCAATAGCCACATTTGGCCTGAGAACGCGAATCGGCAAGGAATATGACATATGGAATTAACGAGCCTTGAGCAGCCCAATGCTCACTAATGTCATATATTACTTCTATTATTCCTTTCAAACTTTTGTCCTCACCTAAAGAATCAGAGAAACAACCAACAATACTGCGACTTAATTGAAAAACATACATCCAAAAGGGTAAAATAACGCCAAGTAAGTATCTCCATCGTGAGCCGAGTGGTTATTTAGTAGCGCGTTTGGCAAAGGTGCAATATTTCAACCGCTACACATCCTTCTGCTTGGCACGTGCTGCCGGATAAGTGTGTGAAAAAGAAAAAGAGACACTTTTAAATTAAACCCTCTTTTCTTTTAGCAATTCACTTAATTTATTCATGACGATTTTTTATAGCGATCCTACTTTAACATGAAATTCTTGTCTTAAAATACTGCCATTACTCCAATCTCTTTGTTAGATAGTCAATTGATTTTGATTTCACTTTTAGGTAAATTCCGTAATTTTGGAGATGCTTTTAATCTAATGAAAGTTTGGTAAAAGTTCTCTTTGGTTTATTAGTTATATAATTTAGTTTGATTTAATATTCTGAAAACAATGTTATTACAAACAATTCTGTTGAATTATTCATGTTTGGCAAGTACCAATGTAACTTTTCTATGTTACTTTCTAAGTAAGTATATCTTGGACACCAATACTGATTATAAAAGGCGAACGAAAACATCTTGAGAAAACCTGGATGTTAATTCTGAAATCGCCAACGCGCGTTGAGCAAGCGTGGTGTTTACGCTCAACCCTTCTCTGTATGAGAGGAGACCTATGCCCAGCAGTGGGACAATAAAAAGGATGGTGATTTAATCATGTTTGTCTTAATTTTAATATGAAAAATAGCAAGTTTAAGATTAATAATATTGAGCAACAAAAGTAGGCATGTGAATATGGCTTCGGGTGCGAAGCTCCCTAAGATGAATAATTTATTTTTATTTATAGTGTCACGGCAGACATCATAACTTAGCTGCTTTCAAAAGGGTGAAGGAAAACATTGAGAAAAACCCGGTCCTAAAACTAACAAATTGAATGTATGTACCGGTAACGGTTCCTCTCTCAGTGAGGAGGCCTGCTTCCTAGCTGTGGGCATATTTTAGAATAAGAGCTAAGAAGACGTAATTAAATAACTGAACTATAAAATCATTCACCATTAACCGAATTGATATCACCACATAGTTCATACCGCAAAATACATCTAAATCGTGTATAAATGATCATCGCATGGCTTTCGATTTGCCTCGTTGTGGTGGTAGTTTGTGTCCACACTGAGTTATGGCACCATCTATCGCCGTGAGCAGAGAATTACGCGCGTTTAAGAATTTACTACTAGGGGCGGTTTGCTAAGTATATTTTATTACACTGTTTACGTATTGGTAACATAGTTTTCAATATTGTTTGACTTGGAATTCTGTTTTGATGCTTCATTATTTTTTGTGTAGTGCAATATGAACTTAATTCTTTCATTGGTCAAATATGTTGTATACCAATTTTATCGTCCATCATCAATGGTCAATGACCTCCATAGCACTAACGAGATCCCTGAAAGATGGTTTCTAATATAAAACATGTCCGCCTACCTCCAAACCAGCACATTCGTTGGCAATGACTCTGTAACAATACGATCGCATACGCAGAACAATCAACGTAGCTCAATAGTAGGTTCTGTAGAGTAATTGTATAAAACATTATCTGTAGCAATGGGTTTCATTTTGACAGTTTAACGACTTTCATTGCATTATATACGTTGTCGAGCAGACACATCTTTTGAACATATGGAACAATATGGCTTTGTATATCTAAGTATTATATGCTTCAAATCATTCAAATTGATAGTAATATTGTGTTACGCAAATAGGGTGTTGGTTTTAATACGATGAGTTAAGGGTAATATAATATTTTCGAAGATTTAAAGTAGTTTGTACACTCTCTTGCATATCAAAGTGCATTCTCTTTTTATATAAAAAAAAAAAAAAATAATATTAAACTAGAAAAACTTTTTCTTTTCTTTCTGTGTATATTGTATATTGGTTTTGTATATTCGTTTTTGACACCGACTTCCGAAATTAGTTATTTTTCACTTTGTAGTGGTTTTTGGAAGTCGGTTATTTTTTTGTAAAAAAAGTTTTTATTTTACACTTTTTAGTTGTTAAAAGTACTATGTATTCAGTTGCATTCGGTCAGACTGGAAGCTGACGCAAATATAGTTGGGAAACGATGTAATTTTGTTTACTTTAACTTTGACCCGTAAGTATTCCCTCAATTGCTCAATTGCTCTTCATCATCAAATTTACTGCAGACCATTATTTTAACCCAATGGGTGCAAAGGTCTCATCAATATAAATGAATTAAGTCCAACTACAAAGTAGCTACTGTAAACCGTTGAGGAGTTCCCGGAACTGGCCTTTATCTTCATCATCAGAGCTCTTATGATAGTCACAACCTATCTAGGTGTAAAGTTCTTATCAATACAAATTAATCGAGCCCAAACACAAGGTAGCTGCTGTGAATTGTTGAGGAGTTCCGTCGACTGTCTCCCGGCTCCATCATCCGATCTACTCCAGACCTTTAGACCCCTCCAGACCCCTCCAGACCCTTTTTTTTTTTTTTTTTTTTTTTTTAGTTTTTTCTGGTCTTCCACCATCAAACCCTGATATCTTTATCATGGGACCACCATGAGAACGTCTTCTTTCCAACAGAAAAAGAATGATCAAAATCGGTCCATAAACGACGAAGTTATGCGCGAACAAACATTAAAAAAAAACATATAAGTATACGGTCGAATTAAGTAACCTCCTCCTTTTTGAAGTCGGTTAAAAAAAAACACAGCCTAAAATTTTCAACAACCGTCATTTCAAAGATTACATTAAAGAATATAATATAAGAGATATGGCACGTTTCCATTACTGTTCATAACGTGTGAATGAATTTGATGACTATCCATATCAGACAATTGTAGGCCACCTTTGTGAATGCCAATGAACGTTTCACAGACTTTCGTGGAATTACAGAAAATGTATCATTGTGCTTCCAGATTCAAATTCAATAATGATACCTACTTAAGCAGTAATTGTTACTGTTCATCATTACAAGGCTGCTCCTGCTGACCTGATTGTTTGTTTTCAGTAGCTCGTTCCAGTAATTTCGTTCTGGCTGTGTCAGGGCTTCACTGGGTACTAATTCTGGTTCCACCATCGGACAACCTGACGTACGGGGAGTTTTCAACCTTACGTTATTAACATCACTATGATCCGGACGAAGCGTTTCGCCTCCTCTTGTTTACTGCGTACATCGAGGGGCTGGAACAATTTGCCAGCAGCGGTGTTTCCGTCGGACTACGATTTGAGTGTCTTTAAGGCTAGACTGAATAGGCTCTTATGAACTAGTGCGCTTTACCATCAACCATTGCGTCACTACTTACCACCAGGCGGGATTGCGGTCAAGCGCTAGTTTATAATTTATAAAAAAAAATTGCTTATAATGGAAAAAAAAGTATTTCTAACTGTATCCTTTATAAAAAATGTAATGAAGTACTCATCACTGAATCGTATCAAAGCGACATAATTGTGTGAATCTAATAATATATGGTATAGGAATTATATAATCGTATTGTGCAAAAACGATCTGAAGGTAATGAGATGAAAAAAATCGGTCTCTTTAATAACATTACGTCGTGGTGGCCTAGTGGTTAAAACACCAGCCTCTCAAGTATGAGTGCGCGGGTTCGATTCCAGGTCAGGCAAGTACCAATATAACTTTTCTAAAGTTATATGTACTTTCTAAGTATATCTTGGACACCAATGACTGAAGGTGAAGGAAAACATCTTGAGGAAACCTGGCTTTAAGTCTGAAATCGCCAACCCGCATTGAGCAAGCGTGGTGATTACGCTCAAACCTTCTCTGTATGAGAGGAGACCTGTGCCCAGGAGTGGGACGATAAAAAGGTTGATGATGAATAACATTACGCAATATGAGATTTTCTTAGCATATAAGCATACATTAGGCATATAATGCAAATGTTTATATGTATTTATTTATATATTACTTTATATATATATATAGAATAATAGTTTATTTTTATTAAGGTATGGTATAGAAATTATATAATCGTATTGTGCAAAAACGATCTGAAGGTAATGAGCCGAAAAAATCGCTCTCTTTAATAACATTTCGTATGAGATTTTCTTAGCATATAAGCATACATTAGGCATATAATGCAAATGTTTATATGTATTTATTTATATATTACTTTATACATATCTAGAATAATAGTTTATTTTTATAAAGGTGTCCTCTACACCACCTATAACGTCTAAACTCACGTCACCTATTACTATGATGAATATACATAAAGTTTTAATCCCCATAGTCCATCAAAATTGAAGTACTAAGCAAGATTAATTCAAATTCAAAAATTTATTTCACTTAAAATAAATAAATATCCATATAATGTTGTATAATCTTGGACCTTGAACTTTGACCTTGGACTTGGACTTTGACCTTGGAATTGGACCTTGGACTTAGGACTTCGACCTTGGACTTGGACCTTAGACCTTGGACTTGCATCTTGGAATTGGACCTTGGACTTGGACCAAGTACAAGAAGTACAAGTGTAGAGTAGATCTGACGATGGAGCCAAGAGATAGTCGAAGGAACTCCTCAATAACTCACAGCAGCTACCTTGTATTTGAGCTTGATTAATTTGTGTTGATAAGAGCTTTACACCTAGATAGATTGTGATTAACATTAGGGGTTTTATGATGAAGACAAAGGACAGTTAAGGGAACTCCTCAAAGGTTCACAGTAGCTACTTTGTGTTTAGACTTAATTCACTAATATTGATGAGAAATTTGCACCCATTTCGGTTAAAATGAAGGTCTGCAGTTGATCTGATGGTGGAGACCATAGAAAGTTGAAGGAATTCAAGAATTTATAGCATTGAAGTTTAACATTCTAGAACTCGCCATGCTTGTGCAACAATCAATTAAACTCAAAGAACAGAATTTAAGTTTTGTAATCGCGTCATCCTTAACAATGCTCATACTTACATTTTGGTCCTATAAGAATTTTATAGGAATAACTTCAGTAGTTTGGTTTTTAAGCCAAAGTCACGGATAAAAATTAAAATAAACCATCGGCTGCCGGCAGAAGTCCTCACCAGACAAAGTCTTTTCGTCGCAAGCAATTCGTCGTGTTCCGACCTGTATGCCTAGTAGGAGTTTTCATTACGAGATTCGGACGTCGATATCGAGCGCGGTTGAAACTCTCATTGGTTGAGAGTTCTTACAACCTTGAAGAGGGCCCATCGATGAGTCAAACGCGCTCGATATCGATGGTCGAGTTTCGTAATGAAAACTCATACTAGGCCTAATGATGTCTGGTGAAGCCGTAAGGAGAACCGGTCTGAGCAGTTGTTGTGCGATCTGTGTCGGGTGCGATGTGCCAAATGTTGTGTCGGGAGTTTGGTCTTGAAGGGTTTCCAGAACAATCTCCCTCTGGCGCAGTATCATTGGTCGTGTTGTTTGGTTTAACATTGCATCACTTCGCTCAACTGGCGTCTTCCTTCCTATTCACTCAGTTTTTTTTTTAAATGAATAGACTTAATAAACTTGTGCGCTTTACCATCAACGATTGCGTCACTGCTTACTATGAGGCGGGATTGCGGCCAAGCACTGGTTTATAATGATAAAAAACACTCACTACAATAGAGATCTTTCCTGGGTAAAAAAAATGATTCTATTTAGTCCGTCATTCAGATTATAGAAAAATATTGGATACGTATATTTTGTTTTATCAAATCAATATAAATTGACAAATATAAAAGGCATCAAAGATCAGGAGTGGTGGCTGGTGACGTCACTGCTCGCTAAAAAGTGTATCGTGCAGTGACGTCACACGAGTTTTCAACGCACTGTGTCGTCTTCATTTTTTGTTTATATGAAAAAAGAAAAAAATACGTGTCTAGTATTTTTTGAAAATCTGACTGGCGGACTAATTATTATTTTTAGTCAACTACCCTATTGTGTTTAGTTATTTGAATGGAATTTAAACACTGTATTTCGTTAACAATAATGACATGTGGAAAGAAAAATAGATGCATAGGTATCTAGCTTTGTTTGTACCTTTACATAGAAATACATGAAATTGAAAGATCTTTTTGATAACAGAATAATCAGTTTTATTCGGAATAAAATATGAAATGGCTGTCGATTTTCTGGGAACTTTCTCTAGCAGATAGCTACTTAGGTTTATGATTGATTGGGTAATGATTTTTGTTCCGGTACGTTCCTATGGGATAAAGCTTATAAGCAGGTATTGCGGGTAAATCCGTGGGCAGAGGCTTAAATAAAAATTTTTTCAGCAAAATGATTAGGGACCGGAGAAAAAAATTACATAACATATATAATCAGCCTATGAGTTCCCACAGTTGGGACTCAGGCCTCCTCTCGGTGAAAGGAAGTGGGCTGTAAATCTACCACGCTGGCCCAGTGCGGATAACAACATGCCGGTTTCCTCACGATCTTTTCCTTCACCGTTTTGAGACAGCAGCGGTGATGAAATAATTTACACAAAGTAAAGTGCCTGATGGGATTCGAACCTATGATCTATAACTTGTAAGTTCCGGCCGATACCAATAGGCCACCGCTGATCTCGAAAAAAAGCACAATCTGCACGCGAACAAAGTTTTTACAGCCGGCAGTAATGTTTTTTTTTAGCCGTACACTAGCAAGCAACATTGAAATGTTTTTAATAATGCACCAAAAACAGAATAGAAACAAAAAATCTGTAAAAGAAGAAAAAACTAAATAGGGCAACTATTTAATTTTCCCTTCTTTAACACATTATTTGTTTAAAATAACAACTAATTCTACGATACGAAATTTAAACTTGTATAACTAATCATTCAATATTTCGTTTTGCCTCGAGGTATTCATGACGTACACATTATAACTTTATTACGGGTAGGCCAATATGTAATAAAGTTTTAATGTATTCATGAGGTACATACTATAATACATTACACTGTTTTGAAGATTTTTTATACTTCGAAGCTGAATTGGGTATATTTAGAATTCTTTAAACATTTTGCAAGTGGTTTTTTATATTGCTTGACGTTTCCTAATTCAAATTCGATTTATAGGAAATATTCTCTTGTGAAAAAGCAGTTATAGTTCAGTCATGTGAAGTAGTCTGGAAAATGTTCTTTAGTACATATTCGTATCTACAATTACGTGTAATTTTACAAGTTGAGTTTATGCTTTAACCAAAAAGTCTGAACTTAAAACTTAACATGTTCGTTTTCTAAGTTTGTGGGTTATTCAATCATGAATATAATATGAAGCAGTTTCCACATAGTTCTTTGTATACTTAGGTACTAACTCAATAAAGTTAATATCTGAGTAGGTTTGCAAAGAACGAAATGAAATTAATTTGTTTTCAAGTTCCAAGTATTGTAATGGTCCTGAATTCTTATATTGGGTAAACTACGTACCTAATTGGATTGCGTTCGCATTCTTTTGTTTTCTATATATACATGAATTACAAATGTATGGATCAAGTAACATTTGAAAATGTAATTAATTTAAACGTACTTTCTGTCTTTGTGGACGTTGAGCGCACGATTTAGTCTAATCGGCAAAAGTAGTTGTATTAATACTGGTGGTGCAAACGAAACTAACTAGTCTCTTAGATAGCGTCAGATTATTGCTGCAGACGGTACAACGGGGTTCCATATCACAATTCATTACAGCAAACCGACGAGAAAATTTAAATTAAAACTGAAAAATAAAACTTAGTATCATCCCGCATCTACTGTAACGGTACCTATATAAATATTCATTCAATTAAAGACTTCTCGCAGTTCGTTCGCCAGGATTCTTTAACTTTTTGTCCAGGGAAAATTGCGATCATTGCATCGGCGTGGGTGTTAAGCAATTTTATGTTAATGCCACTCGCTTAGGGTAACGACCAACTTATAGAAGCACAAGTAGGTAGGAGTCTGATCAATATTCCAAGAATGTCAGTCGACAACGAGCCGTAGCATCTGCAGAAAGTTGCGTAATGATCGTTAAGGCGTACGTAAACGCCATTCCCAAGGTAAGTGAGTCAAACTCTATCAAACAATATGGAAGTGATAGACAGCCGACATCCACGCCACCCGTATACGGAAATATTCACTCCGCTCCCAAATTGAATTCCAATATATACGTCGAAATTACTTGTACACCTTCGTGTTCAGTGAGAAATTGAACGACATATAATATAGTTACCTGTTTGTAATTTGGACGGCATATATCTACTACTATCACAATTGTTATATCAGAAATTTCTATATTTACTTACATATTATACATTTCACATGAAATATTTTTATTGAAACGGACCGCTTATGTCGGACGAATGTTACCTATTTTTTATTTTTCCCACGCAGAGGGAATATTTTATCACATTAAAAGCGTTGGCACGCTACTAGTAAGAGTCAGTTTGGGATAATAAAACTGGTATTAATTCAATTTATTAGTTGTGAAATCTTAAGCTGAACAATCATAAATTGCAATGTGCACAAACATAGAACAACTAGTGGCGGCGCTAGAGGACGTTCACTCAAATTTATGAGTCGCAGTGCGGAATATAAATTCTTGCGTGGCTCTCCGACGATGAGACCGCGAAAAATTTATAAACTAGGCTCGATAGTAAAGCTTCTATTATAATTAGTGGTAACACGAAAAAGCTTTTTCTGTTTAGATATATAGCTTGTTTTGCTATTTTGTTTGGACTATTCGAGCCACGTAAAGTGAAAATCCCCCGTGTGGTGCCGGGCTTAGAATAGTACCAACCCATATCCTCCCGTGGGTGTCGTAAGAGGCGACTAAGGGAAATCACCAGGAAAGCGGGCAGCAGCGCTTCTCCTGTGTAATATTAAATCACTGCGATCCCCAACCCGCCTGCCAAGCGTGGGGATTATGGCAAACCCCCCCCAATGATGCACACGATACAGCCCAGGCCCCTAGTCCCCGGCAGCTCCGCTATTCCAGTCTACGGTAGCGGACTTGGTTACGGCGGAGCAAGGGGTGCTAAGAATCTCCGGCAGAGATCCGGCTACCATCACCAACGACGACCTTTGGCCCTGGCAACATTTAACACGCGCACACTACGGACCGATGAGAAGATTGTCGAACTGGAGGAAGAACTGAGCCGGTTGCGCTGGGACATTGTGGGGTTATCTGAAGTCCGAAGAGAGGGAGAGGACTCGATAATCCTGAAGTCTGGCAACCTGCTCTATTTCCGGGAAGGCGACCAGCTGTCCCAGGGTGGCGTCGGGTTTATTGTCCACAAGTCCCTCGTGAACAACGTTGTTAAAGTCGGGAGCTTTTCGACTCGGGTGGCGTACCTTGTACTCAGAATAACAAAACGATATTCGTTAAAGGTTATACAGGTCTACGCCCCGACGTCTAAACACTCTGACGATGAGGTGGAGGCTATGTATGAGGACGTCAGTAGAGCCATACATTCCTCCAAAACCCACTACACCGTTGTCATGGGGGACTTTAACGCAAAACTGGGCATGCGAGAGGCGGACGAGACAAAAGTGGGGCAATTTGGAGTTGGAAATCGGAATCCCAGAGGTCAGATGCTAATGGATTTCATGGAAAAGGAAGGACTCTTTGCGATGAATTCTTTTTTCAGGAAACCATTGCACCGCAAGTGGACCTGGCTCAGCCCCGATGGTCAGACCAAAAACGAGATAGACTTCATAATGTCAACGAGAAGGCAAGTGTTCAACGATGTCTCCGTGATCCATGCGGTTAAAACCGGGAGTGATCACCGTATTGTTAGAGGCATCTTGAATAATGTTGAGGCATTAGGCTCGAACGCTCTCGACTTATGAAGTCTACGCTCCGTCCAGCGTCAACACAACTCCAAAACCCCGAGAGCTTTCAGATCGAACTACAAAACCGCTTCGAATGCCTCGGTGAATGCGTAGATGTGGACGACTACAACAACAGGTTTGTGGAAACTCTCCAAACGGAAGGGTCTAAGTTCTACAAAACCCTCCGTTCAAAAGGACAGAAGAAGATCTCCGGTCCCACCCGCCGGCTAATGGAAGAAAGACGGGAGGTGATCTTAAAATCCCCTGATGACACTTCGCGTATCAGATGCCTTAACAGACAAATCTCAAAGTCTCTGACTCGCGATATACGCCAATTTAATACAAATTGTATTAAAGAGGCTATCAAGCGGAACAAAGGCTCCAAAGTGTTCGCACGAGAATTGTCTGTTGGACAGAGTCTACTTGCGAAGCTGAAGACTGGGGATGGTAGGATCGTCACTTCCAAGCCCGAGCTTTTGGGTGAGATTGAGAAATTCTAGGGAGAGTTATACACATCAACACACGCACCTGTTGTAAGCCTGGCTAATGATCCTAGAGCCAGACTAACCCGACACTACACCGACGATATCCCGGACGTCAGCCTGTACGAGATTGGTATGGCCCTGAAACAGCTCAAGAATGATAAGGCGGCTGTAGATGATGGAATTACGGCTGAGCTTCTGAAAGCGGGTGGCAAACCGGTCCTTAAAGCGCTTCAGAAGCTATTTAATTCCGTCATTCTTAAAGGCGAAACGCCTAAGGCGTGGCACAGGAGCGTGGTGGTTTTGTTTTTCAAAAAAGGTGACTATACCCTCCTAAAAAACTACAGACCGATATCCCTCCTGAGCCATGTCTACAAGCTGTTTTCTAGGGTCATCACGAATCGTCTCGCTCGCAGGTTCGACGACTTCCAGCCTCCCGAACAAGCAGGCTTCCGAAAAGGCTTTAGCACCATAGACCACATTCATACGCTGCGGCAAGTTATACAGAAGTCCGAGGAGTATAACAAACCACTATGCTTGGCGTTTGTGGACTATGAGAAGGCCTTCGATTCGATTGAGACTTGGGCGGTGCTACAGTCTCTCCAGCGGTGCCAAATTGACCATCGATACATTGAGGTGATAAAGTGTTTGTACAAAAACGCCACCATGTCAGTCCGTCTCCAGGATCAGGACTCGAAACCGATCCAACTGCAGCGTGGAGTGAGACAAGGAGATGTCATATCTCCTAAATTGTTCACTGCTGCGTTGGAAGATGTCTTCAAGCTCCTGGACTGGAAAGGACTTGGCATCAACATCAACGGCGAGTACATCACTAATCTCCGTTTCGCAGATGATATCGTGGTCATGGCTGAGACCCTGGAAGACTTGGGCAAAATGCTCAATGACCTCAGCAGAGCTTCCCAACAAGTGGGTCTAAAAATGAACATGGATAAGACGAAGATCATGTCGAACTCTCATGTCGCACCCACTCCAATTGTAGTTGGTTGCTCTGCACTCGAAGTTGTTGACGAGTATGTTTACCTGGGACAAACAGTCCAACTAGGTAGGTCCAACTTCGAGAAAGAGGTGTCTCGGCGAATCCAGCTCGGTTGGGCAGCGTTCGGGAAGCTACGCTACATCTTCTCGTCGTCCAAGATACCACAGTGTCTCAAGACTAAAGTCTTTGACCAGTGTGTGTTGCCAGTGATGACGTACGGAACTGAAACGTGGTCGCTCACAATGGGCCTCATACGAAGGCTCAGAGTCACACAAAGGGCAATGGAAAGAGCTATGCTAGGAGTTTCTCTGCGTGATCGAATCAGAAATGAGGAGATCCGCAGAAGAACCAAAGTCACCGACATAGCTCTGCGAGTCGCTAAACTTAAGTGGCAGTGGGCAGGGCACATTGCTCGTAGGACCGATGGCCGATGGGGCAGTAAGGTTCTGGAGTGGCGGCCACGTACTGGGAGACGCAGCGTAGGGAGGCCCCCAACAAGGTGGACCGATGACCTGGTGAAGGTCGCGGGAAGCCGATGGATGCGGGCAGCACAAGACCGGTCAGCGTGGAGAGCCTTGGGGGAGGCCTTTGTCCAGCAGTGGACGTCTATAGGCTGAAGAGAGAAAGTGAAAATATAGTACAAAAGAGGTCAAACGGCGGTATAATGACGATCTCAATAATAACAAGTAAATATTTTGGGAAACGTGATCCACAAACTGGCCTTGTTTGTTAAAACTAAGTTAAAAGATAAAGTTATCTATAAAGGCTGATTTTTTCCAATAAATTATAATAAATTTACTAAGTTTGCCTTCGTTATGTGGGTTAGAGGCCCGAGCCTTCCGAACTTACGCGTCGGCAATATCTTTCATAAGATTTAATTCAAGAAATACCTGACTGAAAATACGTTTGAAGGGTCGAAATTTCCAAAGTTCTCCAAGAGTTTCGAGGACTCTCCATTTATAAGCACGTTTATTAAATGTTTATAGATTTTATAAAGTTCGATTATATTAACCATTGAAAGATTTTTATGTATGCTTTTAGATTCTTGGTTGATTGCTAAAAATGCTAAACAACAGTTGTAAATAGTATCTATTAGTATGTTTAACATTTTCATTTTTACATCACCAGAATTTTCATTAGCAATTTTTTCCTGGATATTTATACAAGTATATGCCTGCCTATATGTAAATCTACTAACTAGACACGTCTTTCTTACGCCAGCCCTTCTTATAATGCGGAATAACCCTTTTATCTTTTTATCTATTCAAAGAAAATTTCTCTATGAATACAAATAGACATGTTGAGTGAAAACATTTGGGTTGAAATTGACTTTGAACGATCCTCGCCTTTAGGATTCTTAATAAAAATTCCTATTTAAGAATTTTGTCAATATTTAATAATGACGCGCAGCTGAATTCCAGGTCCAAAGATGTTTGAAGCTTTCTCCATCGATACGCTAAAGAGAAGATGATTAAGAGCTGTAAGTTCAATTTGATACCTAAAATAGGTTTGTAGAGGACATCAAATTCAGTTCTATTTGATTATTAGATTAAGTCGGCTACTAACCTAACTTTCAGAGCGGTTGCCAGTTTGTAGTCAAAACGACACTTTAGTGGAGTCCATTATCAGCTATTGAAACCAAAGTAATAATAAGATAGTCTTAACTGAGTTAGATACAGACTTCGCAAAAACATTATTTTAGGAATAATCCTACTTTTAGATTTTTACATATTTTTTATTATTGTTTACTAAAAAATCCACAAGTCATCATTTACCTACCCTTTTCCCAACAATATTCGGGTCGGCTTTAAGTCTAATCGGATGCAGTTGAAACCAGTATTTTATATGGAGCGACTCCTTATCTCACCTCCACAGCCTAGCGTAGGTACTAGATCCACAGGGCTCGGTCCTAGGCCCGCTCCTGTGGAACATCTGTTACGACTGGGTGCTGAGAGGCGAGCTGGGACCGGGGGTAGACCTGACGTGTTATGCGGACGACACGCTGGTCACCGCCCGGAGGAGCTCGCATAGGGAAGCAACGTTGCTGGCGACGGCTGCAGCATCACAGGTGGTGGGCCGTATACGTCGCCTAGGCCTGGATGTGGGCCGTATACGTCGCCTAGGCCTGGATGTGGCCCTCAACAAGTCGGAGGCCACGGTGTGTCATGGTCCCCGGTGGGCGCCGCCACCCGGCTCACACATCGTGGTCGGGGAAGCTTGGACCGCTGTCGAGTCCACTATGAAGTTTGGTGCTCGACAGCCGGTAGGCGCTTCCGGCGGCTGGCGCTCAAGTTATTGGGGGCGGCTGGGGCACTTTCAACGTTGCTTCTTAACCTGGGGGGGCCGAGCGCCGCTTGCAGGCGGCTCTACATGGGAATCGTGCGATCGATGGCCCTGTATGGGGCCCCAGTGTGGGCCTCCGACCTGACGGCCAGCAGCATCGCTGTACTGCGGAAACCGCAGAGAGTAATGGCCGTCAGAGTCATACATGGGTATCACACGATCTCCTATGAGGTGGCCTGCCTACTGGCTGGATCCCCGCTCTGGGACCTGGAGGCGAAGGTCCTCGCGTCACTGTACCGGTGGCGTGAGCAGGCGCGAGAACGGGGCGAACGGCCGATGCGGTCCTGGTGGCGGAATGGTCGGACAGGCTTTCACGCCCTGCCGCCTGCCTCACCACCATCGAGGCTATCCGGCCGGTACTGGAGGACTGGCTCGGGAGAAGGCATGGCTCCCTGACGTTTCGGGTGACACAGGTGCTCTCGGGGCATGGTTGCTTCGGAAAGTACCTGTGTCGCATAAACAGGGAGCCGGACGCCCGGTGTCACCACTGCATCGACTGCCAGGAGGATACGGCGCAGCATACGCTGGCAGAGTGTGCCGCTACAGAGGTGCTGCGCCGTGCCCTCAACTCTGAAGTAGGCAGTGACTTGTCGCTGCCGGCCGTAATCAAGTCGATGGTCAGCAGCGAAGAGTCCTGGGATAAGGTCCTTCTGCGAAACAGTTGTCTCGCAGAAGGAGGCTGCGGAAAAGAAGAGGGAGATCTCGTCCTCTTACCCGGCATACCGGGCGTCGCCGGAGGGCGGATAACGCCCTCTTCTAGCCTCCCTAAATGGGTCCAGGGGTGATAGACTCGGGGACATCTGTCGCCACCCAAACATCAGGACCCGAGGTGGCGGCACGAAGCGTTCTACGCCCGCCACTCTTAGACGTCACGGGGGGAGTCCTACACCTCACCCCCCCCTGACCCGAGGAGGCCCACTGCGGCGAGCTAGCACCAATCGGGGTTTGCGGAAGCAGTATTAGTTCTCGCAGCCCCCGATGTAGGTGTGAGACGGAACACCCGGGTGGTTTTTAGTCAGTAAGAGTCTGACAGACCCCGTCGCCCGCCCCAGGGCGGCGGGCATCCACGAGGTTTTCCATTTATTGTTAAACTTGCTGGCTACTGACATGCTGTAACTACTATCAAAGATGTAAATATGACAGCTGGGACTAACAGTTTAACCTGTTTTTGGAGACACGGAGGATCTTGGTATTTGAAGATGTTTACCCATCCACGGTCCCTGATCTACCCGTGCAGCTGTTATTTATTAACCACGAACCCCTCACCAGTCGTGGTGGCCTAATGGTTAAAACACCAGCCTCTCAAATATGAATGAGCGAGTTCGATTCCATGTCAGGCAAGTACCAACGTAACTTTTCTAAGTTATATGTACTTTCTAAGTATATGTTGGGCACCAATGACTGATTACAAGGTGAAGGTAAATATCTTGAGGAAACCTGGACTTAAACTCCGAAATCGCCAACCCGCATTGAGCAAGCGTGGTGATTACGCTCAATCCTTCTCTGTATGAGAGGAGACCTGTGCGCAGCAGTGGGACGATAAAAATGTTGATAATGAACCTTTCGCCTGAAAATACATAAATAGCACATTAGCAATACACTTAACACTGCAAAAAACAGAGTGCGAAGAGACGGCCTTCGCACTTTATTTGCGTTTATATGTACATACAGCCACAAAAGTCCTCTCCAAAAATAACGTATCCTGATAGACTTACACTCACTTACCACGGGGCCTTTCTTCTTCGCCATGACTGTTAAACAGTATTTTACGCCGTAATAAACGGTGAAGTCTGGCAATTTAGAATGCTTAGGTACGGAGGAAAGGCGCCGAGACGAACACCCGTACGACGGAACGGGACGGAGCGTTAAGGTGCGCTTACATAGACCCCTTGAATTGCTCTATTTCGGGGAAAATTGAGTAATGTCATGTTTGCGATATTATAATGTAGAAGATTCATAGCGGTACGCTGAAATTTTATAAAGTAGGCGATTCACTAATTTACAATAGAGAAAAGAGACAATTTAAAGAAACAATTATATGCGCTTCTGATCTTAGTGTTTCCGCATTTGTACGAACCGCTATATAATTTACCGCTACAGAGCAACTTTCTATAGAGATTATAATAATCCTCTTCGTTTTGTACTCATGCGCTTTAAAGTAGTGCATCATGCGTGTTTGTATGAATTTCTGTTGCTTACTTACTCCGGTAGGTCTTAAAAAAGGTTTTGAAATCCTATAGAGTTATATATCTTTAACTTTGTTATGATGATAATACAATATAGACTTGCCTAGTTGTAACGGCTGTATATTAGATCTCATGATTGCTTGTTCGTATCTATGTATTCGAAGATAGACGATAATGCTCGAAGCATATTCGTTTCTTGGGATATGCATAAATTATTGTTCCACTACTTGCGACAACAGTGGCAGAGTAATAATCCTTATTAATATTATAAATGCGAAAGTAACTCTGTCTGTCTGTTTGTCTGTTTGTTACGCTTTCCCGCTTAAACCTCTCAACCGATTTTAATGAAATTTGGTACAGATAATATTCAGCAATGTCAGGCAGCTAAGTACCAATGTTCAACTGAATGGAGTAGAGTTGATCCCTGTCGAGTCGACAGTTTTTCTTGGATTAACTATTGACGCCAAGTTACAATGGGGTCCTCACATTGAGAAGCTGTCGGGTAGACTCAGTTCTGCCGCCTTTGCTGTTAAGAAAATTAGACAGATAACTGATGTGGATACAGCCAGAATTGTTTATTTTAGTTATTTTCATAGTCTTATGACTTATGGGATTCTTCTCTGGGGATCTTGTGCGGACATCAATACCATCTTTGTTTTACAGAAGAGGGCTGTTCGAGCCATTTACAACCTTGGTCCTAGAGAATCTCTTAGAGAAAAGTTCAGAGAGGTGAACATTCTGACTGTAGCTTCACAATATATATTTGAAAATCTTATGTATGTTCATAAAAATATCTCGAATTTTAAGAAAATAAGCGATATTCATAATATAAATACCAGGAACAAACACAATCTTTCTGTACATCACACTCGTCTCCACAGAGTAGGCAACTCGTTCATGGGTCAATGTATACACTTTTACAACAAGCTTCCCATGGACGTTCGAAACTTACCCATTAAACGATATATGAACCATATAAAGGCCAAACTTTGCAAAAAGGGGTATTATAAAATCACAGATTATTTAGAAGACAAAAAAGCTTGGGACTGAGCTGCTCGCTCTGTTAAGCATTGTTAATTGTTATTAAGCAATTTGCGTAATTATAAGGTAAATTATTGTAAACATTTTCATTTTTAATGTCTGGACTTGAAAAAAGACGATGATCCCTGAGTTTGTTTCGGCTATTTCTTCTCAGAGGTAGTCAGTTAGGAAATGCCGGCTTCATCTAGTTAAAAAAATAAAATAAAAAATAAACATGACTTGTAAAAGTGATCAGTGATCCTACTTGCTTAATAAACGATTTCATTTCATTTCATTTCAGCCCCTGAGAAAGACCATAGGCTACCTTTTATCCCGGAAAAATTTGATGTTCCCGAGGGAAATCTAAAAAGCTCGATATAACCGAACTCCACGCGGGTGAAGCCGCGGGCGGAAAGCTAGTTTATAAATAAAAATGCCCATGTAAGCGCAGCATTATGTAATAAAGTCATCCTGAAGTGATAGGTTTAGGAGATTGTTCTCCGTTCTCGCTAAGAATGAGATTCCCTTTGTGTTTGACAGACTGGCTGTCTCATTAACGAATATGTACGATGGTTACATTATAAAGTTACTGTAATTTAAGCTGTAAGCCCAAACGGGGTAATGAGAAAGTGCGAATTTGGGTTCCCTTGCATGTGCGATGGAAGCTAGAAAATTATAGCTACAACTGAAGACTCCGTTTTTTGTGGAATAGAGAATGAAGAAGTTAGTACGTGATGGAGACATTTGTACATTGGGGAAGTTATTGCTTCACGAGATAATTACGTATTAGTACCATTTATTTTGACAGTTCAATAACATTGAATGCGTTATTTATGTTTTTGAGTAGACACATTTTTCAAACATATAAAGCTTAATAATACATGTTACGAAATTAGGTTACGGGTTGATTCTCTCTACAGCTGACTCTTGATAGTTAAACAATTAGAAAAAAAAGACAATCGTGTTTTTTTTCATCATTCCGTGCTACTCTGCTTTGCGTTTGCAGTGACGAAAATGTTAAGTATATTCTACCCAATGGCATACAGAGTGTATCTGACATCGTAACGCAAACTTCGCGAAAAGGCTAGACCGCATGCCACTAATAAAATCATGATAGTCATTTATCTCGTTAATGAACGGTTACAGAATACACACTGTTTAAAAAAAAGTGTCGGCTTGGCTTTTGAACATTGCAAGTGTGCCGCCGTGCGGGTTTGTAGGTATGACGTTGACCCCTGATGTGAACTCTAATAAATCAGCTGATAAGATAGTTTTTCGGGTTTTGTTTTCATTGCGCTTTTTGTCTGAAGTGAAAAAAACTACATATATTTTTTTTAAATCATGAAAAAGCCGACGAAAAATTTCACCACTGGGGGGCTCAGAATCATGAACTGGATCCATGGTACTCGTTTGTACGTCGATGTCAGATACACCCTTTATGTGGCGAAAATTCTAAATTAGATAAGTAAGCTTCGAATTCCGTTTACGTTCTATACTCTCTCTTGCAAAGTTTTTAAACCGAGAACACTGAAAAGGAAGAAGGAAATGAAATGGTTTTTGATATTTATCAATTTATTTCATACAAAGGCGGAAGGATATGAATCGTTTCTGCCGCAATAACGATGATGAATGATAAACTTAAAGTTTATTTCAGATATTTTAATTTAGGCTCTGGTTAAAATAGTATCTAGTATATATGTGTAGTTACAGTCATCGGAACATGAGAATCGTAATCTCTACAGTATCTAATTATAATTTAAAACCCCTTTTCGTATCTGTTTCGTATGTGTATTTCGCATGATTTATTTGCATATGTTTGACAAATAAAGCTATTTATATCTGTATCTGTCTGTGGAACCTAGTTCTTTTAATTAGTAACGGATTTTGTTGCAGTTTTACATCTATCATTTAGAAAATGTATGCTGGAAGATTTTTGTGTTAATTAAACTACATATTATAGACATCTCGATATTTTGTTAAGTCGTAAAGATCAGGCGAGACAGGGATGAGTTATCAATAAACACATTTGGAAAACTTGTATATTACTGGAAAAAATCATGAAGGTAATACACACATGAAGACGCTTTGATATTATTCACATAATGTGTGACATTACATACTTATGAGTGTATTCTCATATGATACAGTTAACTTCGGCCACTTCACCACAACGAGCAATCTTTGGACAAATACACATGCCACCGATACCGCCACGCTCGACAGGGTGTAGAATTCACGTTCCGATCCACTTGATTGAATGGTATACGTCCTCCAATGATCTTCCAAATCATCGCTATTTGAATTACCTACCGGGTTTTATTTGAAGTAGAATAGCAGGGACTTGAATCGACAACAATTTAATACGGTTTGATTTTGCCTTTTCTGTTCATTAACATTTCATTAAACAACATTTCATTAAAATTTATTATTTCAAATTTGCTATCTATTTATACTTGTACATAAATGAACTGTAGCAGAGGTCATTTGACGGTGTCACGGAACATAACATCGTATTAATGAAATTAAAGTCTATACTAATATATAAAGCTGAAAAGTTTGTTTGTACGCGCTAATCTTACGAACTACTGGTCTCTTCTTCTTTTTTAGCCTATAGATATTCACTGCTGGACAAAGGCCTCCCACAATGCTTTCCACGATGACCGGTCTTGTGCTGCCCGCATCCATCGGCTTCCCGCAACCTTCACCAGATCATCGGTCCACCTTGTTGGGGGCCTCCCTACGCTGCGACTTCCAGTACGTGGCCGCCACTCCAGAACCTTACTGCCTGATGAATTTTGAAATAATCTTTTTTTTCGCGTTCGTACTTCCCTAAACTTTGTTAATGTTTTATTAAGTGACAACACCATTTTTGATGGTATTATTCTTAGCGAATGCGACCGCGTGCTGCGTGCCCTGACCCCTTTCGCCCGCGCATGTTCTGTCTACCGCACATGTATTAATTTACCTCCTTTTGCGAAATAATATTTGTTTTTTTTGGGGATTTTTTTTTAAGTTTAGCCCGGCTTTGTAGGCATTAGTAGAATCAGTTATCGATACTTAACAATACCTTCACGGATTGGACAGGGTTTTCTTTACATATTGTTTAAAATTCACCTGTCACAGTGTTTGTCCTCAAACTCCTCCAAAACGGCTGAACCCGTTTTAATGGTTAGGAATGAGAATAGGTTATTAACTATTTTTTATATTATTAGTACTTCGCGGGCGAAACTGCGGGTCGCAGCGAGTAATTTTTATAATTATTAGTCATTCCCACTTCCCGTATGTTAAAATAATGTTACCAGCAAGTCGTGTCACTTGTGTACGAATGAAAAAGTATTATAGAGCATTTAACGTGTGTTTTTTTTTTACATAATTCTCACATACAATTATAAATTCAATATTAATTGTGTAACTAATATTTTTGTATTAAACGTTCTTAAAGGGCAACTAATTTTATATTGTCTGACTGACCGCGGCGCGCCGTCTTCACTCATCATCATCATCTTAGGGTTCAGTCCCAGTTGCATCCGCAGCCTTCGCGTTACAGCCCGGGGTCTGCTTTCCTACTCATTCTCTTCCATTTCGCGCGACTTTTTAAATGTTTTTTATAATGGCTTTTTTAAATATTTCCTCAAACTAGGAATTTCTCCTGAAGGGTGCGTTTACCAACATTTAATTAAACTCACATACACAAACAGCCAGACCCGCAACAACTACTTGTAGGTCATACGAATATTTGTTCCGTGCGGGAATCGAACCCGCGGCACGCAGCGCAGCAGTCAATTGCTAGAACTCTATGCCATCCGTGCCGTCAAATTATTTATTTAGATTTAATTGAAATAAATGCTTTCAAATTGAGTTTAATTGACATGGCTTTCGTTACTAACCTTCACGAAAGTTATAGGTTATTAGCATAAAAATATAAAAACTATTTAATATTTATAACAATAAAAAAGAGTAATTCCGAACAGCCGTCGTCTAGACATAAAACAAGTATATAGTAACAATTATTCTAAAAATAATTGTCCTTTATCAGTGAAATGAAATGAAATCGTTTAATAAGCAAGTACGATCACTGATCATTTTTACACGTCAGGTTTTTTTTTTATAACTAGTTGAAGCCGGCATTTCCTTACTAGTCAGTTAGTAGTAGGTAGTCAACTCTGAGAAGAAATAGCCGAAACAAACTCATGGATGATTGTCTTTTGTCAAGACAAGACATTAAAACTGATAAAGTTTACAATAATTTACGTTATAATTACGCATATTGCTTAATAACAATGCTTAACAGAGCGAGCAGCTCAGTACCAAGCTTTTTTGTCTTCTAAATAATCTGTGATTTTATAATAAGTACCACTTTTAGCAAAGTTTGGCCTTTATATAGTTTTTAAATCGTTTAATGGGTAAGTTTCGAGTATTTTATTTGTCGCCATACAAACTTAAGTCCTAACAATATATAAAAATTACCAAAGAAGGTCCATTAACTCCTAATTTGGGCAAGGGTAATAACAAGGGCATAAACAAGTTTAATGTATGTTTATAAACCCGATTAATTTTAACGAAACCTTTTTGTTTAACAACAAAAGTTTATTTCAAACCACGTGAAGGATTATATCTGACAGAATAATAACGGGTTATTCCTATTTCGCGGATGGTTTCCAATATCTTTTTCGCGTGTTCGAGCCCAATCCCTCAGATTACTTTTCTTTCTCCTCCAAATGTATTGAATGAATAACGAAAGTGAGTTCATTGATTGACGGAAATAAATAAACGATTTTATGAATGTTATTCGAAGCGGTCGCAAAATGTTATTGAAAAGTATTCGATATATTGTGCGACTATTTAATAAGATGTATTTGTCGCGGAGAGGAAGAGCTAAGCGGAGACAGTTAGCAGTCATTATGCCACCCTCTCAGGTGACATAATCAAAAATCAAAATTGTTTATTTCAAATTAACCAACAGTTGGTGCTTTTGAATAGGCAATGTCGGTCAGTCCAAGAAAAGTGAAGCTAAATTGCACGTTCCAAAGCGTAGATCTCTATGGAGAAGAGCGTGCAAGAAACTCCATGGACACTCTTTTAAAATCATAATATGGATTACATGTCTTCGTTACATATTTCTGTTGCTTCTATCATGTGAGCACAATGTATGTTTCTAAAAAATAACGAAAAGATAGAAAATTAATCAAGCCCACTCGCAGCTAAGAGATGACCAGTCTCCACTGACGGCCCCCGTTCACGAGCATGACGCGCGCATCAGCCCCACTTAGCTCAAACATTTTGAAGGGAACCAAATAACCCAACAACACGCGCCACCATCAGCAAGACATGTGAGTGAGCATGACAAACTCTCAACTGCCATGCTCGTAATGTCAAACAAGTTATATATAAACAAAAAAACAAACCATAGTCCATGGTGCCTCACATTCACAAACTTGAAAAGTGCTTTTACATTATACAATACTATATTACTTGCAAAATCTTGTGCACAATTGAAATAAACAAATAAAAATAAAAAAGGAATATTTGGAAAACAACAAAAAGGGGGAATGGTATCTCCTCCAAACCTACAAAATTGTCTGTGGCTGTGGAGCAGGACTGGCATTTAGCCAAGCATTTTTATCAAGAATATAATCTTCCAGTTTATAATATGCTTGTTTACACAGCGCGCGTTTAATGCATGTTTTAAATGACTGCTAGCACTAGGTAGCCTAGTGGTATCAGCAGCAAGTTACAAGTTGTAGGTTCGAGCACCATCAGGCGCTTTACTTATGTATATTATTTCACCACCACTGCTCTCAAAACGGTGAAGGAAAACATGGTGAGGAAACCGGCATGTCCTAGAACCAAAAACTTCGAAGACATGTGACATCTACCAAACCGCACTGGACCAGCGCCAGCGTAGTAGATTACGGCTCACTCCCTCTCGTCGAGACGAGGCCTATGTCCCTACAGTAGGAACAATAAAGGCTGCTTATGTATGCCACTTGATGTTAAGGATTGTCACTATTGTACAGTTCACTTTGCCGAACTTTTCACAGTGAAGATAGATTATCTAAGATATATGGAAACGAAATATAAGAAGATAGGTCTGGGAAAAAACCGAAAACAACTCCAAGGCCAAGGTGGCTGTCAGGAAACTTGGCGTTATCGCAAAGGTCCGGCAGTACTTCACACCAGGGCAGCTTCTAATGTTGTACAAAGCACAATTCCGTTCGTGTGTGGAGTACTGCAGCCACATTTGGGCTGGTGCTGCTAAATGTCACCTGGCCACTTTGGATTCAGTGGAGAGGCGTGCGAAGAGGCTGATTGGTGACCCTGATTTAACTTGAGATGGTCTCCAAAGCCTAGAGCACAGGCGTAGAGTAGCCAGTCTTTCGGTGTTCTATAGGATGCACTTTGGGGAGTGTGCGAGGGAATTGCATGATTTAATTCCCCCATCTCCGTTCCACCATCGGACGACAAGTCGTACGGCGAGTTTCCACCCTTACGTTGTTCACACCACTACGATCCGGAGGAAGTGTTTCGCCTCCTCCTTTATACCGCGTACATCGAGGGACTGGAACAATTTGCCAGCGGCAGTGTTTCCGTCGGACTATAATTTGAGTATTTTCAAGGCTAGAGTGAATAGGCTCTTAATAAACTGGTGCGCTTTACCATCAACGATTGCGTCACTGCATGCTTACCATCAGGCAGGATTGCTGTCAAGCGCTGGTTTATCCATCCATACTAATATTATAAATGCGAAAGTAACTCTGTCTGTCTGTCTGTCTGTCTGTCTGTCTGTCTGTTACGCTTTCCCGCCTAAACCTCTCAACCGATTTTGATGAAATTTGGTACAGACAATCTTTGGACCCTGAGAAAAAACATAGGCTACCTTTTATCCCGGAAAAATTTGATATTCCCGAGGGAAATCTAAAAAGCGCGATATAACCGAACACCACGTAGGCGAAGACGTGGGCGGAAAGCACACAATCTTTAGACCCTGAGAAAGGACATAGGCTACCTCTTATCCCGGAAAAATTTGATGTTCCCGAGGGAAATCTAAAAAGCGCGATATAACCGAAATTTACGCGGGCGAAGCCGCGGGCGGAAAGCTAGTACTAATATTATAAATGCGAAAGTAACTCTGTCTGTCTGTCTGTCGGTCTGTCTGTCTGTCTGTCTGTCTGTTACGCTTTCCCGCTTAAACCTCTCAACCGATTTTGATGAAATTTGGCACAGACAATCTTTAGACCCTGAGAAAGGACATAAGCTACCTTTTATCGCGGAAAAATTTGATGTTCCCGAGGGAAATCTAAAAAGCGCGATATAACCGAACTCCACGCGGGCGAAGCCGCGGGCGGAAAGCTAGTAATTTATAAAAAGGAAAGTCATACTATCGGTAGTCGGCAGAAGTTACCACCCATCAGACAAAGTCTTGCCGCCAAGCGATTCGTCGTGTTCCGGCATGATGTCTGGTGAAGCCGTACGGAGGACGGGTCTAAGCAGTTGTGTTGCGATGTGTGCCGGGTACGATGCACCAAATGTTGTTGTGTCGGGAGTTTGGTCGTGGAGGGTCTCCAGATTAAACTCTTTCTGGTCGTGCTGTTGGGTTTAACATTACCTACATCACCTCGCTCCAGTGCCGTCTTCCTTTCTATTCACTCAGTTTTTTTAAGTGAATAGGCTTAATAAACTAGCGCGCTTTACCATCAACGATTGCATCACTACTTACCATCAGGCGGGAATGCAGTCAAGCACAAGTTTATAATTATTAAAAAAAAAAATCGCTGATTGAAACACGTTTCTTGTATAGAGACCCCTTAAATTTTAATTCTATCAAATACTGTTTGTTGACAGATCCGTTCGTCCGTCTGTGTATCTAGACAGACCAAACGAATGGACTTTAATATAATTTTTTGACTTTAGAACTACTAAAAATCTGTCTAGATTTTCTTTCCCGCCAGGAATTATGATTATACCCTATCATCATTTATTAAGCACATTTCTAATCCCGGGCCTTAACTGTTGAGTTTTACTACCGCAATCCTCAAACTTAGTTCTACATTTTGGCCGTTGTGGTAACCAAACTTGAGATATCGAAGTCTGAAGCAGTCCAGACTAATGAATAGCGAAGGGTAGTTAACAAACACAGATACAACTGTTATCGTAAATGATCTTCTCGTTATTGAGATAAACCGGTATGCTCCTGCAAATATTTGTCGAATACTGTGCGCGCAACGTTTGTACCTGAATTCCCATGCTAAATCAGGGCTAGTAATTATGAAAGGTCATTCAGCCGTGCTGTAATGAAGATAGACATATTGTGATCAGCTGTGATGTGATTTCTGGCCTTATTTAGAACAGTACTGTGAAATTGGTAAGAGCTCCAATTTACTACCGATCGTGTGTCCAAACTAAGACGGGCGTTTTATTTTGTGTAAATCTTGGCGCTAAGCGATTCGTTGTGTTCCGGCATGATGTCTGGTGAAGCCGTACGAAGGACGGGTCTGAGCAGTTGTGTTGCGATGTGTGCCGGGTACGATGCGCCAAATGTTGTTGAGTCGGGAGTTTGGTCGTGGAGGGTCTCCAGGTCAATCTCCTTCTGTCGCAGCATCGTTGGTCGTGCTGTTGGGTTTAATATTGCATCACCTCGCTCAACTGCGGTTTTCCTTCTTATTCACTCAATTTTTTATTGAGTGAATAGGTTCTTATTAAACTAGCACGCTTTACCATCAACAATTGCATCACTGCTTACCATCAGGCGGGATTGCGATCAAGCACTCGTTAATAATTATTAAAAAAAAATGAACACTAGTTTTAAAACGGTGCAGGGAAACATCGTAAGAAAATCGGCACAAACCAAAACTGCTCCCTCGTGATAGATCATCGACTAGTCCCTCTCGAAGAGAGAAGACAGCCGTGGGAGCGTTCTTGGTTGATTAATACTAGTTCTTATTTGAAGACCCTCTTTACGGATTCTATGATTTCTACTTGGAAAAATAAAATAAGAAAAATATAACGCGTCTAGCTCTAGAGAAATAATAATAAAAGTTTATTGCACTATGACTGTCCTCCGTCCCTTAAGCTAAAAGAAACTCTTGGTGGAGGCATTAACTCTTAGTTAAAAATGTTGTAAAATGCAACACTATTTGTCATGAAGACTTTGCGTCTCCGACAATAACTCCACGTAGAGAAATCCCGCACCACCTCTTTGTCACATTTTGCTAAGAAAAACTGTCCTCCTTTTATTCATTTTGTCGCTTGCTCTTTGCTTGGATGAAAATATGAACGCGAGATGCAGTTGGTCCTAACTTTTATGGTTATGCAGAGTTAGTCATAATTTTCCGTTTTCGTGCGTGCGCCAACTTTATTCGCGAGAAAATGTATGCGCTGCTGAATGGTTCGCACACTCCTTGGTTGTTAACTTGCATGATAGTCACGGATAGCCAAAGGTGATGAAAGAAAGAAAGAAAAAACGTTTATTTGCAGTAAACATGACGCAAGAGTTTACAAAAACATAAAAAATAAGAAATAGTTGAGGGAAACATGCGTCACATCCACGCAAAACAGCTGTCGCTCAGCATTATGTTGCGACTCTATGCAAAAACAGAGCCCAGCGCTGGTTTTCAGCGACAGCCGGCGTCGACGTAAAGACGTCACCCGATGCAACAAATAATTAAAAGTGGCACCGAACCGGTAATACAGTAAAAATAATTACGTAAAAATAAAAACATATAGTAAATCCAATTGTAAATGTGAGAGTACAGTTTCAACAAACAGAAATAGGAATATAAAAATAAAATACCTACAGGATATATAAAAACTACGCTAATATATCATCCTCAAAAATGACATACATCTGGTTCCGGTTTGAAATTCAGTATTTTCTAACATAGTCTGTGGTTTGTCGCACTTTAATTTGTGCAAGACGACGGTAAAGTGCTGATCTATGTAATATGTGCGTGCCATGTACGATAGATGACTCGTACAATAAGTCTATGAAATTTTGAATTCCTTTTCATAGAAAAGTAGATAGTGCTATAAAATTATTATTAATAATATATATTTTTTTTTTAATATATTATTAACTAGCGCTTGACCACAATCCTGCCTGATGGTAAGCAGTGACGCAATCGTTGATGGTAAAGCGCACTAGTTTATTAAGAGCCTATTCACTCTAGCCTTGAAGACACTCAAATTGAAGTCCGACGGAAACACCGCCGCTGGCAAATTGTTCTAGTCCCTCGATGTACGCGGTATAAAGGAGGAGGCGAAACGCTTCGTCTGGATCGTAGTGGTGTTAACATCGTAAGGGTGGAAACCAGCCGTACGACGGGTCGTCCGATGGTGGAACGGAGATGGGGGAATTAAATCATGCAATTCCCTCGCACACTCCCCATAATTAATTATTATTATTTTGCGCTATAGTGATGTAAGGACGACAACAGGTCAAGTTACCCCAAACTGCCAAATATTCCCAATCAACTTTGAGCCTTAATGCTTTAGGGATAAAGTTGAAAATCAAAAAAGGAATCTGACAGGTTTTATTACTTTTAAAAGTGATTTCTACGTGTTCGTAAAACTTAAATCTTTAGTTCTTGTGGGGTTGATAGTTTTGCATATTGTTTCGAGTAGAAACAGATTGCTTACAGCATCAATGTCACAGTAAAATATATAATTTTTGAATATGAAAACACTTTGTTTCCAACATGCCTGGCTTGCCAGCATTCACTCATATATATGTAGATCAGAATTACGTTCCGTCATCTAATACATTTACATTAATAAATATGTGGAACGTTCAGATTTGCTCATATTAGTGGGGCAATGCGATTTTGCGGTTACTCATGCATAGCCCATTACGGTCGGCGGGGAGGATCGGCGGAATCGTTCATGTGCGCGTGGCCCTAGGCATTCAATGCGTCCACTACTGCCAATTTGATAACCTTTGCGGTTATTTCCGAGGGCCACTGTTAGGGATGCCCCATTCTCCTCGTGACCGCTCCGCTTGCTTTTGTGAGTAGAATGAATTATATTGGTAGTTCGTGATTTTTTTACTTAATAGGAACCTAATTTTGGTAACCGGGTCGCTGAATTTGTACGAAATGACTGTTCTTGTATAACATTTCTTCTTATACATATATAATAGGTGGATACCTACCTTTAACCGTTTCAACAATAACCAGGGACTAAAAGGAATGTCGTAGTTGCTTCTCATCTCATACAAAGAGTGAGGAGTAATTGTTAATATTATTATACTGTACCCATTTCTCGTGGGCGATATGATAGCAAACTTTGCACTTTACTGAACTCCCGTACGTATATCTCGTTTAGTAACTTTCTGCAGTAACGACACATTTATGTTTAATTTAAACTTTGCCACTAAGATTGAAGAAAAAAAATACATATGTATAAAACTCGACGTTAAAATAGCACTAGAAATAGTATAGTATTTAAATGACTCGAAGTCGTTGTGGCTTAGTGGTTAAAACACCAGCCTGTCAAGTATGAGTGCGCGGGTTCGATTCCAGGTCAGGCAAGTACCAATGCAACTTTTCTAAAGTTATATGTACTTTCTAAGTATATCTTGGACACCAATGACTGAAGGTGAAGGAAAACATCTTGAGGAAACCTGGATTTTAAGTCTGAAATCGCCAACCCGCATTGAGCAAGCGTGGTGATTACGCTCAATCCTTCTCTGTATGAGAGGAGACCTGTGCCCAGCAGTGAGACGATAAAAAGGTTGATAATGACGATGATGATGATTGTATGACTGTCGTAGAGCGGTTCTGGACCCAGTTTTCAAAGTCTTATTGGGTTTTCCCATCAGGGATTTCTCAGTAGTAAATTGTAGTCTAAAATTGTGACTGGGTGATATCAGCAGACTCGCCACCTATTATAGAAGCCTTATACACAACATGATAAAATGTGAAAACCTTTCAGAGATTGCGGGCGTGACGTGATGTATGTGTGTGTATGTATGTGTAAAAACAGAAGCGATTATTGGGCGAAGTGTAAATGTATGACATTTCGCTGCTACCAACCAAATCGTATATTCACCCGGGTTCCAATTGGATTCCAAAAAGATTCGAAAGAGGAAAAAGCAAATGCAGAGCGCTATAAATGGAGAATGGAGCAGCGTTGATATAACTTGAATTGTCTTTTTGAAAAGACGAGGTCAAAATTCATGTTGGTTTTATACAGTGCAGCTCTAAGCTTACCTTTTTTAATTCAATTTATTATTTTCTACTCTAACAACTGTTATTTCGGCTTGTCTGATTAATTTCAAATTCTTACAGAATTCATTACCAATATGTCATGAAATAAATTAATATGAATGGTAAACACATGTAATCGCGGATCCGATAGAATAGAATATATTTATTAATGTTTTTTTTAACACCCTTGCTCGTAAAGCTGATGTAATCCCACCGGTTTTAAATATGTAAAGCGGGCCATAACAAACGCGTGTGTTATCAAAGCAAATAGTTAAGTTATAGTCCATACAAATTCCATAACAGCATTATTTGTCATTTCAAATAATTATGGAACTGATCGCCGCCGCGTGGCTCTAGCCAGTGAGCAGCGCGCTGTTCCATATTTGAAATGGCAAATAATAATACTAATGGCGGGAAAGCAACAGTGTGCATTCACAGATTGAGTTTATTTAAAATAACTGATGTCCTATTTGAAATAAACAAATTTGTATTTGTTTGTATTTAAATGAGTATTTGTAAAAAATAAAACAGTTTATTCGGTAATTTAAAAACTTGACTGCATGCTCTAGCATCTTTGCCAACATTTTCACGCAGCTACGGCAGAAAATAAACCTCGCGCCATTTTTCTCAAATTTTCTTTTCTTTGTACTTGTATTCTGAATATCTTTTTTTCTGTTTCCTCGCAAGTGTGTTAAAAAATGTCGTACGATATACGTGCGTATTGGTTATAACATGCTCGGCTCAATTACACCCTCGCCTTCGGCTCGGGCTGAAATTCCGCCTCGCATGTTATAACCATCATTACGCACTAATATCGTAATGTACTATAAATAGTACCTACATTCAGATCTTATAAATATAATAATGATCTTACTTATTTCGCCAAGAACTGTCATATGAATATTCTAACATCTTACATGTACGTATGGTGGACGGGTCTCAGCAGTTGTGTTGCGATGTGTGGCGGGTACGATGCGCCAAACGTTGTTGTGTCGGGAGTTTGGTCTAGCGCAGCTTCGTTTGGTCGTGTTGGTCTTGGGTTTAACATTGCATCACCTAGCTCAACTGCCGTCATCCTTCCTATTCCTTAGTTCTTTAAGTGAATAGGCTTAATAAACTAGTGCGCTTTACCATCAACGATTGCATCACTGCTTACCATCAGGCGGGATTGTAGTCAGCGGCACTAGTTTATAATTATTTAAAAAAAAATGAAAATGTAAAAAAAGAAAGGATATGAAAGTGTCTCAAAAGAAACAATTGAAAATCTTGAAAAAAAGAGTACTTTTGAAATAATCTGCTAATAAAATGTACACTTGATAACCCGTACCGGACTGAAGAATTATTTCATCATAAAGTCACGACTAAATCGTCCGTGAAACCGGGCCGGATAACTTTTGCACAACGTTCCGCGGTTCATGGCTAGTTTAGAATTACCTGAATTACACGAACCACGTATTCGGATACGTGCGGTGGATTGGTCATTTTTTTTTAATATTAGATGTCTTTTGTATTTCAGTACCTGTTTCAGCTGATTTTATTTTTATTTTATTCTGAAGGTAGTATAATATGTTTTTATTATTTGTTACTTAATTTATTTAAAGTTTTTACGCTATTACGGGTGCACGGGTGGGGCTTAATCAGTAAAAGCCTGACACGCCCTACCGTTCCGCCCAGAGCGGGAGAGGACACTTGAAGATTGCACAATGCTCAAAAAAAGAGAAAAAGGCTATGGGTAGGTACGCGCCTTCCCAATCCTTGGGGGTACTAGGTATGATGTAGTTATGTTGCTTTTTGTCTTTCATACCTTATAATTTTGCAGACCGCTTTGTTGGCGAACTTAAGAAAAATTGATTCAACGCTTTGAAATTTACGCCAAGGCTCCGATATAGCTACGATATTTCCATGTTTGGCATCTGAATAGTTTTAAAACAACTTTTTAACTCATTGTTGACAACAACATAAGTTTATCAACTACTCAACAGATTGATTAAAATTCTATAATTTGGTCATCATCATCCCAGCGTTAATCCCAGTCGCATCCGTAGCCTTTTCAGCTTTGGAGTCTGGGGTCCGCTTTACCAGTCCAACTGCTGAAATGGCTAAACTTCGACATTTTCCGTGAAGCGACTGCCGTCTGACCTCCACAATCCGAAGGCGACATCGAAGCATTGCAGTTAGACCAATTGCTAGACTTTTGAGGGCTCCAACAACCCGTAACGACTGCCACTAGATGTTTGTATGGCAACCGGGACCAACGGCTTAACGTGCTTTCCGAGGCACGACCAGACCAGTGCAAGTATTCATATTCATGCATACAAATACTTGCACTGTGCGGGGATCGAACCCGCGCTACGTTGCGCAGCGGCCGCGTCCGCTACCGCTACGCCACGGAGGCTGTTAAATGTAAAATTCTATAATTTGGTAAACAATGAAATGTAATGAACTAAATTTTATAAAATGCAATGTCTTGGAAACTGAATCAGCAGGTAAAATTTCAACTCATTAGGATAAGAGAAATTGGCTTTAATTAAGCTTGCATGATTTAACATTGATATTCCCACAGTAAAAGCAACTGTTGGTACAGTTGTTTTGTGCAACCAGTATGTTAATAAATGTACAGATGACAGCTCATCCAGCTACTACAGTCTGTCAGATTACTTTATTAGATTTTTAACTTTATGCCTTCAACTTTAAGGCATAAGGTTGATTGGGAATTTTTGACAGTTTCAACCTGCTGCCGTCCGGTCCGTACGAAAATAAACAATTTTATGTTTTCGTTGGCTTAAGTTACAGTTGAAGTAGAGTTTTTCAACTACCATTTTTTAGTATTCCAGTTTATCCAGGAAATTTGTAATAGGTACTCTCGTTATAATTAAAAAAATATGGTTCACAGAGTACCTTTAGTTGAAATATGTAACCCGATGAGCTTACAAAATACGACACGAACATAAACAACAACTTCAAAATTATCACATATCATTACAGAGATATAATTAAAAGCGATAAAGTGATTCAATTAAAATTAAATTGGAATTGAATTGTCTGTGCGAGACAATTTATTTCGGGAAGGTATTTGTGGTGCTTTTAACCAATACAAAATGAGAATGCATCGAATCATTTATTATTCGGCGATTGCCAAACGGTTCGGCGTTGGATGGCGAGTACAAATTGTGAAAACGAACTTAACCAAACAACGAGCAAGTTCACACTCTTGGAGAATCAAGAATTACACTAGTAATGAACTATCGACGTGGCTGATAATCTTTAAAACCGTGTTGGCAGATACTGTTGTGGTACAGGAGGTAAATAGGAGCGCACACTGCTTAGCAACCTTTCGTTACAAGAGACTTATGATTAAGTAATTTTTCGCTTTTTGTTAACCTAAGTAATTTTGAATACCTCTGGAACCTACTATGGGCGGAAGTTCGGTCTTTTGGTAAGCTCATGTGCTTACATTGGTCTAATAATGTCATATTTGATATTGAATTCTTCAGAAGGCATTTCCCTTTTGAAGAATTCAATGTTAAATGTGACGTGGCATTAATACACAATGTACTTTTTTAAACTGCACTGGAATTACTACAGACCTACTAATATAATAATACTATTCAGGCTTGGTTCGAATGCGTGTTTGTGACTCAATTGGATCGTATCTGTTGAAAGGATTTGAATGAAATCTGCATGAAATTTAGTACTGAATGTGTTCTGGCTGTGCTGTACCAAATTTAATTCAAATCCATACATAGGCTACTTTTTACTCAGTACTTCGTAAAGCCATGGAGGCTGTTCGTATAAAATACCAGTTTTTTTTGTGTATAGTGAGATGAATATTATATTAATATTGTTAGCTGAGTAGGTAAGCTTATGATAGGAAATAATAGAGTACTGAAAACTAAATCGATAAAATGTAAAGTAATTAATTAAAACTAGGGTAAGAGCTTTTCAAAGCTTAAAATTACGGGGAGTGTCCTACGTAATTTTAAGCGTTGAAAAGCTCTTAACACGTCTTAGCACATCACCATTTCCTAGTGCCTTAGTTAGAAAGAAGAAGTGGCACAACTGACTTCCCGGCCATATTTCTTGTTATGTAGTCGTACATCACACTAATTACAAATATATATTAATTTGACTTGACCGTTATTCGAAGCTTATTTAATTGAGATAGGCCCTACGTTTCCCACCTTCAACGTTTCTATATATATCTGTCTCTTTCTAGTACGTCACTTCCGCGTGGCAGTGGTAGGAGGCTAGAAGGCTCGCTAAGCGAGACTTGCCATCTTGATTTCATTGGCGTCTTCTTTCCCGCCGTCAACGGTCGTGTCGCTGCGACACTACCTTCAAAGTGATTTTATATTTTTTTCTTATTTTCAAATTTTAAATATCCTAACGATTTTTATTACGAATCAATTTTAAATAAGTGAATAAAGTTTAATCTTTCGATATCCAGTATAGAAAATTCTTGTGATAATGCCGTTAGGGTTGGTAGTGATGTTCTTCCGGGCCCTTCTTCGCCACAGAAGCGGCGGGCTTGGTCGAGCAGTTCTAGTAGCCCGAGTTCAAGCTCTTCCAGTTACAGGTACGGAAATTGGCTAAACGGGTAAGTAGTCTTCAACAACAAATGATTTGCAAGAGCACCAGTGAATACGTGAGTACCAATATGGATTACGATGCCATCTCGCTTATGTCCGGTGTTACTGAAAATCGTTATGAATAAATGCTTGATGTGGAACCTAATAATGTTAGTGTGTTCATAGTGATCAAGATTTGACTTTAAATTTTGAAACTAAGCTTTATTTCAGGAAGTTAATGATATTTTTTCCACAGGGGACTTTAGTAAGTGTTCTTCAGACTTATTACAGATCATTTGTGGACATCGTGCTGAGATTCTCCAAATGCGGAGAGACTGTGTCATTAAACAGGCAAAGGACCCCCTGATGAAGGCAAACTTAAAGAAAATTCCACCGACATGTACCAACCTGTTTAACCCAGAGAAATTTACTGCTGCTTTGGAAAAAGCTGGGGGTGTAAGAAAATGTTTTGGCCAATGCAAAAGGCTAATATAAGATCTACCTCGCAGGTGGATGCAAAAGTTTTATGGCCCCTCGCAGGGGCCAAAACCTAACAAAAAGCCCTCGCAGGGTTATGCTCATACAGCTCAGGCTTGCCAGCACAATATTACGCATTCGCGATGTGTTATGGCCAATGCAAAAGGCTAATATAAGATCTACCTCGCAGGTGGATGCAAAAGTTTTATGGCCCCTCGCAGGGGCCAAAACCTAACAAAAAGCCCTCGCAGGGTTATGCTCATACAGCTCAGGCTTGCCAGCACAATATTACGCATTCACGATGTGCTAGCAGTAACCCGCCTGCGCAAGGTGGTTGTAGCAGCGGTAACCTACCTCCGCAAGGTGGCTGTAATGCTTATGCTGCTCATTATTATTCGGTCGCACCGAGTAACCGTAATAGCTTTCGAGGCCGGTCGAATACACGACAAAATAATCAACCAAGAAATGGGCGCAAACGCGTGTCATCGACCTCCCAGCAAAATAATGACAACAAACGATGTAAGTATTGACTCGTTCAGAGCGGGCCGTCTCCTGTAGTTTCGAGATCAATGGGAACAAATGAATGCACAAAATCACACCTTAAAAATAATAACGGGGTATCGCATACCCTTTTTTGCCTGAAGCCTCCGCTTGTTCACCCAAGCGTTGTCTGAAGCAACCTAAATATTTCAGAAAGTGCCGAAATGACACCTGTCATAAACAAAATGATAGAACAGGGAATTCTGAAAGGAGCCATTGTTTCACCAAGTTTCCTGTCATCAATGTTTCTTGTCCTTAATTTAAATTTAATTCTGAATTCTTACATCAGAACAGATCGATTCAAGCTAATAAATGCATGTCGCATTCCTGATTTTCTGCAACCACAGGACTGGCTATGCAAAGTCGACCTCTCGCAGGCGTATTTTTATTTACCTGTGGCTCGCAGCCACAGAAGGTTTCTGCGCTTAATTTATCGCAAAGAATTACTAGAAATGACTTGCCTACCTTTTGGTCTGAGCACAGCGCTCAAGACCTTTGCTGCGCTTACGAATTGAATAGCCTAGACACTTAGGCAACGAGGTGTCAGGATAATAGTTTCCTCGACGATTTCTTGATCGCTTTCTTGAGTGTGGTTGACACTCTGGAAACGACGTTGGGTTGGCTGATCAACTACAAAAAGTCGATTATCACCCCGTCGAAAAGTCTAGGATTTCTAGGAATTCATTGAGATCCATGGTCGAATTGCAAGCGCCTTCCCGAAGAGAAACTTCCGCGACTAGCAGACAAAATTTGTCATTTGTTAGGGAAGCAACACATACTGATCAAGGAGCTCCAGAGCTTAGTTGGTCTCCTCAATTTTGCCAGTTTTGTAGTACCAAAAGGAAGGCTCAACTTTCGAGCACTTCTGAACCTACTGAACGCAATCTTGAAGTCGGAACACAGGTCAGGACACACCCTACCTCATGCTGCCAAAGACAATCTGATATGGTGGAGTCAGAATTGTCATCTTCCATCGGAAATACATAGGCCGTCTCCGTCTCTTTTCCTTACAACAGATGTATCCGACATCGCTTGGGGAGCCCGTTTAGACAATCCTTCTCTCTCGGGTCTGTGATCAGAAGCCGAGAAAGATCTTCATTGCAACCAGAAGGAGATGTTGGCAATCCTAAGAGTTTTAGAAAATCCTTATCAGCTCCTGAGTCACAAAATAGTTTTGATTCAGAGCGACAACAAGTCGGTAGTCGCAAATCTCCGTCACGAGGGGGGCACCAAGTCGGCTCCTCTCCTGGATATAACCTACAAAGTTTTCCAAATATTGGAGGACTATCAAATTCACATGAACGTCCTTTATATACCAGGTATATACAATGCCCACGCAGATCACTTGTCGAGGTTTCGAATGACTCCAGGATGGCAACTGTCTGCAAAATGCACGAACAAAATATTCCTCAAGTGAGGAGTTCCATTGATCGACTTAGTTGCGTCCAACCGAGCCCATGTAGTGACGAATTACGTGTCGTTGGACCAAAACGGCGACCAAGCCCTCTTTTGCGACGCGTTTTCCCAGACGTGGAATTACAACCTAGCATGGGTGTTTCCTCCACCCTTTCTGATTCCCAAGGTCCTAAGTTATCTCAATCAAGCACAAGGAACGTACCTACTGGTAGTTCCACGATGGGAGCGAGTTTTTTGGCGCCCCGACATCAAGTTACGCGCTCTAGCAGCCCCATTCACGCTGTCATCATCATCATCTTAGCGTTTATCCCAGTCGTAGCTTTTTTCAGCTTTGGAGTCAGGGGTCCGCTTTACCAGTCTAACTGCTAATTTTGGCTAAACTTCGATATTTTTGGTGAAGCGACTGCTGTCTGACCTCCACAACCCGAAGGCGATATCTAAGCATTGCAGTTAGACCAATTGTTAGACTTTTGAGGGCTCCAACAACCCACAACGACTTCCACTAGATGTTCGCACGGCAACCAGGACCAACGGCTTAACGTGCTTTCCAAGGCACGGCCAGACCAGTGCAAATATTCATATTCATGGATACAAATTTTTGCACAGTGCGGGGATCGAAACCGCGCCTCCTTGCGCAACGGCCGCGTTCGCTACCGCTACGCCACGGAGGCTGTCAGCCCCATTCACGCTGTATCATTTAGAAAAAGTTCTGACCAACACGACAACGGGACTGCCACCACCGAGCGCTCACGACATGATTCTGGAAGTTTGAAAATGTGGGGGTGGTCTGGGTCGTTAACAACCTGGAATACTACTCAAATAGGACTTCTTGAGAAGTCATGGCATCCTTCAACACATAAAGTTTATAAAGTTGCTTGGAAAAGATGGCTAGTTTGGTGCGAAACTCACCAAGTTAACCCCTCAACTCCAATAGCAAGTGATTTGGCTAGATTTTTTATCTGATCTCCATTTAATTAATAATTTATCGTACAATACTATTCTGTTACACAAATCTGTGGTCCCAACCCTCTGCAACCCTGACTTATCCGGCCAGTTAAGCTCAAATGTTCTAGTAAAACATGTTCTAAAATCTATCGCGTTACATAAACCGATCAACAATGTCAAGCCTCCGATTTGGAATATAAATGATCTCGCTAGTTTCTTAGAGACTAAACGTGTTGATGAAAACAATATTTTCAAGTGCAGAGACATACAGCTGCTCTTTTTCAACTATAATGCTCTGATAGAAAAATCCATGATTTATCTTTGCTCATAGTTGATTCGAATAATTATTCAAACCAAAATGACGTAATAAATGTTTTGGCCGGTTTTTGGATCAAAAACGGATTCTGTAGATTATAGACATTCTAGTTGGAGGTTAATCTCTAATGAACATAATAAAAATTTAGATCCAGTCTACTGGGCTAAGCATACGATCTCGATTCTTGAGAATCGTAGGAATGCTACAAATTGTAACAATTTGTTTATAAATATTAGAGGTGAACCTAAACCTGCATCAAAAACCCTAATTGCAGGCTGGATCAAGTAGCTTTTATTCGAAGCTGGTATTAAGGCATCTCCTGGCTGTGGCTTCACAAAACTGGGTCGATAATTTTCCTCTTGAGGAAATTCTTGCTAGGGGCAACTGACGATAGCAAAATACCTTTTGCAAATATTATAAACCAGAAGTTAGACCAATTGTAAACCGTCTCTCTGTAACTACATTATTTAATCCAGTTGATTAGAAATTAAATGATGCACCTAACAAATGTTATTATCAAGGGGTTTTTGTTTGAATCAAATATATTTTTATGTTTGATTAATTACACTAAGTATTATTTATCGATGCCTACATCGATCATAATTTTTGATATGTAGTATATAAACCTGTATATATGTACTTACACTTTAGATCTTAGTTACTGGTTACTACACCACAACTAGTACATTTTATTAATGTACGGAGGCCAGCAGCAGCAGGTCAAGCTACCCGAATCTGTCAAACTTTCCCAATCAAACCTGAATCATAATGCTTTATCGATAAAGTTGAAAATACATTAAAGAAATCTGACAGTTTGTGGTAGCTTGATGTCCTGGCGACTGTACTATTTCACATTGGCGTCTTCGTCACTTCCACCAGGCGATAACAAACACGTCTCAATTAAATAAGCTTCGAATAACGGTCAAGTCAAATTAATAGAAGCGTTTTACCTACCAATAAAACGCATATTAATTTACTTACCTTATTCGAAGCTTATGGTCAAGCTCTGCCTGGTAATTAGACTCAATGAAATCAAGATGGCAAGTCTCGCTTAGCGAGCCTTCTAGCCTCCTACCACTGCCACGCGGAAGTGACGTACTAGAAAGAGACAGATATATATAGAAACGTTGAAGGTGGGAAACGTAGGGCCTATCTCAATTAAATAAGCTTCGAATAAGGTAAGTAAATTAATATGCGTTTTATTGGTAGGTAAAACGCTTCTATTAAATTTTACGTAAGACAGAATGGTATTCTATAAGTAGATAATATGAAAAGGGAAAGAAATAAAAAAAGATAGATGAAGAATAAAAGGTCATAAACGAAATAATTGCTAGACATATTATAAAAAAAAATAATATAGTAAGAAGCAGGTAGAAGATTTTGCTAAGAGACACACGGGTTTAAAAGATATTCTGTAACTAGCGAAATATATTATATTATGTGGAGATTAAAGGACATTTTGATATCTTATTGTACAGGACTGCAGTGAGTGCTCCCAAGTAGTAGAAATAATCGCACTTATGACGTACTACAAATAGGTGTAATCAAAATTTATGACAGCTATTTATTGTAACGACAAACTGCTTCACCTATTCCCTGGATTTGATTATGCAACGAACAAAGGAAAGTGGTATCGTTCTGTTCATAACAGTGTTTAGTGAATTGCTGGATAGCTGCGAAGTTTGATATTATATATATTTTTTATTATGATATTTTGATGTAGGTATACATATGTCACTTCTTCATTATATGTTCAAAAATAGGAAGAACGTAATTTCAGGTATGTCTATCGTAATGTATAGTCGTTCTGATTTCCATCCTTCTTTTAAAGCTACACTAATGGATTACTACTAATATATTCACGAAATGCTTAAATGTATCATTGTTGCAGAATTGCACTGAGTTTATGGCGGTAGGTACAAATATGATGCTAACTTCATAAATTAATTTACCATTTATTGCTCCAACTAACTTTGAAATCTGTTGAGCAAAGTTCAGATGTAAGGACAACAGACGCTGGCTTTATGTTTGTGGTGGTGTAAGGTTGTAGATAGGTAATTTAATTATAAGTACATATCTATTTCTTATTTTTGATATGTAGTTACATTTAGTTTTGGATGGAGAATCATCAAATGATGATTATCCATCCAAAACAATGATGTAATCAAATATTTATATCAATAGAATAGCTTGATAATTTAAAAGAATGTCCATGAAGTTTCTTGCCCGTTCTTCTCCATAGGTACCTACTCTTTAAAATGGGTGTCTAGCTTCATCTCAATGACTGACCGACCTTCTGACAATTCAAAAGTGCCTGTAACTGGTTTATTTGAAATAAATACTTTTATTTGATTTGATTTGAAATGACTTCTCCCGTGGATGGGCGTGTCAAAGTTTTACTGACTAAAACCTCCCCGTGTTTCTTCATTTGGCTGTGTGCCAGGGGCCAAGAGTATCTCTTTAGAACAATCCGCGGCACTGGCAGGCATCGATCTTGGTGGACATCGTCACGATGTGCTGACACCTCATTGAGGCGGGGGTGATGGTTTTAGTTTAGGAAGAAAGACTTGAAAAGTTTAGAAGAAAAGTTTAGGAAGACTCCAAGGCTAGTTTAGAGTTTTCAGAACTCTAATCAAATATTAAATTGGCAATGCGCGATGAGTAAATGTAAAGGTCATAATGTATTTTGTTCGTCTGGATGTCGAACACTCACTGCTGATATATCGTCCAATAAAGTCGTGATGTGAAGAATAGCTCCCATCCCATTAACGTCACACGCAAAACGATTTCGCCTCTGCCGAACACGATTTGTAGTGGCAGTGATTTGTGTGTCCATATTGTGAAGTTGAAGTTTCCAAATAACGGACTATTACGGAAAAAAGGAAAATTGCCGGTCGCTAGGGAACGACATTATCGAGCTATGTATGCGGCGAGAACAATGCGAATTATTTCTGTTATTCGCTGCCTTACAGCTCAATTATTAGCTGGCGAGGTCGCTCACCTGCCTTAGTAGTAGATTGATGTTAAGTTACAACACTTACCCCCTTATTCATAAACGTTGCTTAAAGATAACTAGTGATTAGCAATTGTTTAACCATGCATTTTAGACGTTTGCAAGTAACTTAACTTTAATCATCTTTTATAGAATAGAATATACACCACATTGTTAAAGGGGTTTATTCATAAACGATTATTACGTTAAAAGGTCATAAATGTATGGATAAACAATTGCTAATCACTAGTTAACTTTAAGCAAAATTTATGAATAAGGGGTATACAATATGTAAAGAAAACCCTGTCCGATCCGTGAAGGTATTGTTATGAATCGAAAAATATAGTATAAAAATCCCCCTAAAAATAAGTATTATTTTGCAAAAAGAGGTAACTTAATACATGTGCGGTATGACACCCTTCCGCGGGCGACGGGGGGCAGGGCACGCGACGCGTGGTCGAATCGCTTAAGCGTACCGTCAAAACGGTGTAGTCACTTTTTTAAAAATTACCAAATTTCGGG